>CM050326.1:49015294-49054908 GCA_027475135.1 Bactrocera correcta
TGCATATGTATGTGTACACACGCATTTATACGAGTATTTTTGGTCATTGTATATAATCATTAAAGAATCGTTAATTAACGTTCTCTAAACTTGCCACTAATGCGCATGTAAACTGATTTTATTAATTTGGCGCTACGTGGGCGAGCCACAGTGGTTTTTGAAAGTTAATTAAATAAAAGTGTTCTCATTGAATGGCTGACATTGGCATCGAAAAAAAAACAAATAAACACGGTATAGAAAATTCAAAAAATTAAGTAAAAGAAAATTAAAAAAATAGTAAAATAATAAAATATTAATAAAATATTATTTTTCTATAAAAAAAAATTTAAAAAAAAAATATTTTTCTATAAAAAAATTTAAATTTTTAAAAACTTATATTTTTACATTTTTTGGGGAAAAAAATCGCATCATAATCATTATTTTTAAATAAACACGGTATAGAAAAATTAAAAAATTAAGTAAAAAAAAAATTAAAAAAATTGTAAAATAATAAAAAAAAATATTATTTTTCTATAAAAAAAATTAAAAAAAATATATATTTTTTTATACAAAAAAATAAAAATTTAAATTTTGTAACCTATATTTTTAAATTTTTTGGGGAAAAAAATCGCATCATAATCATTATTTTTTTAATATGGTATAAGCTGACAGCCTGACTCCACTAATAGCGATTTGACTTCATGAACTGAGATCGCGTTCAGTGCCGCCGAACTATCGCTGAGTATAGCGTTGGAGATTAATTCCTGGACGCTGACTTATAGCAAAGACTTTGCTTGAAAAGTACTTGAAAAAAATCTCATTGGTATGGATAGCTTGGTGTCGGGTTTCGCAATGCCTGCTCAAATGCCTTTCGGTGTTTTCAAACCATCAGTGTGCCACTGTGCTACCCTTCAATAGTAAGTCAAGTGCGGCCACTCCGCTTTACGGCCGAGAGTAACTTTAAGCTGGTTTGTGAAGTTCACCCTCTTCTTAGCGCCGTCTCATGAAGAAGAGCCAATTATGTGTCTTCCCCAAAAGCCTTCATTTCTTGAGACGCAACTATCCCACATTTGCCATGAGCAGCATGGTCTGCTTCGCTACTTTCTTGATTACTAGATGGAACGCTATGAGCTGCAGCATGACTTCAAGTGCTGTGGTTGAACAAATGCGCATTGCCCCTGAAGCGCAGACTCAAACGAGTCTTTACAGCTTCGATTGTTGAAGACCTACTAAAGACTGCGCTAACTTCGATGCTCGAGCAACCGCTTTATAAGTGACAATATGCCTTACGACCATGGTATACAACCAACTGATAATAGCTGGTTTGCAACGCCAGGATAACCAATACTATTCGATCTCATAGTGGGTGTCTTAGTTTAATTAAATTCAGTATTCCCGGTCACTATTAAGGAACATGATTTTCTGTGCCACCACTAACAACGATTTATTTATTTTTTTGTTTTTTTTTATTTATTTTCTTTATCTTTAACAGTGTACGTAATATTTGCCACGCAATTTGCAAGATCCAGAAGAAAACCTGGTTCACCCTGTAAGGAAAACCTATACGGGAATTAGTCCTTCACATTTTGAGATATCGGTGTGAAATTTGTGTCCTTTTTTATTTAACAGAAAGGTCAAGATCGGATCACTATAAGTATAGCTATCATACAAACTGATAGTTCCGATTCAAGTCCTTATTTTTTTAAGAAATTTGGTGTAAATTGTTGTCCAAGGTAACTTTCACATCTTCAGGTTATGGCTACCATATAAACTGATCGATCAATATCACGTCTTTGTATGGAAAATTATTTTCCAAGGCAATGCTACAATTTTTGTGAATACTGTTCATATCGATATAGGACAGTTTATTTACTTTTTTTTTATTACAAACATTTTTAAAACTTTAAAATGTTTGATATCACTACATCTAGTATCAAAACTGATTTGAATAACTTATAAACAAATTATATAAAAATTAATAGTAATATTCATATATATAATATGGTATATAATTAATTCCTTAATTTTTTAGCTTTTAACTAAGTTATGTGGTTTTTTTCGACATAATCGACTAGAGCGGCATGTGTCTAAAAGAAGATTTCTCGCCTCCTCGTTCACATGTGCATTAAGCCTTTTGTAGTGGGCATCTGCCAGACTCCTTATTTCTTCGGCGACTGCATTCATCCTTAGGTCTCGATGAATGTCAGCATTTCTGCAGTACCAGAGAACATTTGCAATGCCTCTTAGCACCTTGTTTTGAAAAAGTTGTATAACATTAATACTGCCATCATTGGCACACCCCCACAGTTGCGCACCATATGACCATACCGGCTTGATTATTTGTTTATTAAGAAGTAATTTGTTGTGTTCGAACAGGTTTGACCTACGCCCAATTAGCCATTTCATTTTCGACAATTTCAGATTGAGTTCAATCCTTTCTATTTTAATATGCTCTTTCCAAAGTAATCTGGCATCGGAAGTGATGCCAAGATATTTAGCTGTATTTCCGTATGGTATGCAGACATCTAGAATACTTATAGGTTGATAAGTGATTCTTTTGTTTGTAAAATTTACATGAACCGATTTGCCACCGTTTAGTTTTATTCTCCATTTTTTAGTCCAACTTACTACAGAGTTGATTGCATGTTGAGGTTTAGCGCAGCTTTTTCTGCTGTTTATTCGACGCATAGTATTGCGGTGTCAACAACAAAAGTGCCAGTCATATTGTTTGGTGCTAACGGTAAGTCTCTTGTATACAGAATATATAAAAGTGGACCTAAGATACTTCCCTGAGGAACTAATGCTTCAATTTCTTTTAGTTTGGAGAATTCATTTCTTTGTTTTACATAGAAAAATCTCATGGTAAAATACTTTTTCTAAAAGAGCACAATACTCAACCGGAAGACATGATTTTAGTTTTTGCATAAGGCTTTCGTGCCATAAGTTGTCAAACGCTTGTGCTACGTCAAGGAATACAGCTGAGCATACGTTTCCCTCCCCCAGGGATTTTTCTATTTCTGATAATATTTTGTGAATTTGTTCTATTGTTGAATGCTTATTTCTAAAATCGATGGGATTAACTGCTTTTTGTCGATTATAGATTTTACTTTTAGATAAATTACTCTTTCAAAAAGTTTTGAGATTTGTGGAAGTAGAGAAATTGGTCTATATGACGAGACTACGCGAGGATCCTTTCCTGGCTTAGGAACCTTAACAAACTTCGGCAACTTTCCAAAGGCTTGGAAAATGTGTTAGACGGCTTGCTGTATTAAAAAGATAGGTGAGCCTCTGTAAACATTTGTATGGTAACTGCTTTAACACTTCAGCTGTAATTAAGTCAAAACCAGCTGCTTTCTTAACTTTAAGCTTTTTAATTTCACTTTTAAGTTCACAAATGGCGATTGCTGGGATTGTTGCATGATCCTGTTTAATACTACTGAGGAACGCGATTTCACTATCCTCGTTTGGATGAAAGGTTTCAGCTAGGTGTTTTGAAAATGCATCAACTTTATCACAATCACTTCTAGCCCATGTATTGGAAGAAACTTTTAGTGGTGCAACGTGACTTGTTGGACGTTTCAGATGCTTTGTACACAGTTTATAACTACCATAAAAACTGAGCGTTCAAAATGGTGTTATAGACGCTTTTATAAGTTCTCATGTCACTGCAGAAATTTTAAAAATGAAAAACTACCACATCTGAGACGCAAAATATACAGCAGTTCTGTAGACGTCACCAAGTCAACTTACGTAAATCAAATGACGTCAAAAATATATTATCATATGACTACTTTGAATGATTAATCCTTTGTGGTTAGAGTCAATGGTGATTTATAGCAACATTTTTGTACACTTTATACCAAAATAGTATTTTATAGGCCTATTTATAACCACAGAAAGAAGAAACACGTTCGAAAAATAACAACAAAGCGTGTTTTGAGAGGCATTTACCTGCTAACAACGGCATGGCGGCCTACCATTTGTTGTTATTGTTGTCAATAATAGCCAGTAAATAATACAAAACCACAACAATCTGCCAAAAAGCCTAATAAATTTGCGGCGTCTGACTTTGTTTGGCTATTTAAATTAGCTTAATGGATTTTTGGTCAATTTATTATTAACAAAAATTACAAAAACAAAAAGTGAAATACGTGATTTTCGCCACAAAAACGGCAGGCGTTGATTACTAATTGAATAAATCGCTGAAATGCGATTTTTAAAGCAACAACAATGCAAGTGAAGTTTAACACTCACCTGGTAAACATTGCCGATTGTTGTTGTTGCGCTTGCGTTTGTTGCTGCTGCTGCTGCTGTTGTTGCTGTTGTATGTTAACATGTTGCTGATGCGCATGCTGTTGTTGTTGTTGCTGGTGTGGATGTTGCTGCTGGTGATGTTGTTGCTGTTGTTGTTGCTGCTGCAGCACGGCCAGCGTTGACTGCGACTGCTGATGCGGATGTTGCACTAAATGTTGCGCAACATGTTGCTGACTAACATGCGTTTGTGGTTGCTGTTGTTGTTGTTGTTGTTGCTGCTGCTGCAGGTGCTGTTGCATTTGCATATGTTGCATGTGTTGCGCGTGCAACGTGTGCAGATGTGGATGCGCCAGCGCATGTGTGTGCGCATGCGCATGCGCATGCATCTCCGCAATGGGCGTGGGCAACATTGCCGTGGGCGTGCCTGCGCTCAACGCTGTGGGCTTCTCTAAATGTTTATCAGCATACATTTTAATAGTTTTTGTAGTTTGTGCTTTTCTATCTTCTATTTGAAATAATCAGCGTTTTTGTGATTGGTTGAACGCGTCACTTTTGTTGCTGTTTGGGTGCCTGTAATGATTGGATATATTTTGTACATAAATATCGTTATGATTTGAGTGAAAGAAAATCAGTGTGTCTTATGCAAATATGAAAGTCAGTAAAGTGGTAGTTATACTTAATCCAAATTCTCAAGGGTGTCACATGTAGACTACCAACCAAAAGGCAAACTACAACAACGCTGGTTTTCTTATTGCATATAAAAATTATGCTGCTTCTCTTGACGCAGTTAAAACACATCAAATCGAGGTTTAATGTTATCATAACATACCGTGCCTCCCTATGTGTACTTAATAAGGTGTCGACCATCCGCTTGATTAACTCTCTGCTTTTGAAAATATCATAATATCAAAAGAATTGATCACGAGATTTCCGGCACAGCTCCATGAAAATCAACCATCAAGGATTGGTGTGCCAAATTTAGACATGGAGCAATGAGCACCGAAGACATAGTGGATAACATAGTGGACGCCCAAAAGAGGCTAATTTTTGATACGGAAGAAAGCAAGGAAGCTCTTCTATCTCGAGTGGAGTACCCCAAGGCTCAGTATTAGGCTTACTATTATGGCACCTTATGTAACGGGTGGGCCATCTAACGTTTTAAATTTGAATTATCTATATTTCGACATTGGAAACGTCAAATACCATTCGGAAAGTAACAGCTATGCAGTAAAAAGTCTAACATTTACGAAATGGGTCGCTATTCACTAGAAGAAAACTGGGAATTATTGAAAAAAAACGAGGATGGTAAATTTTACCAAAAAACCATCTTTTCGGACGAGGCTCATTTCCACCTCGATGGTTACGTTAACAAGCAGAATTGTCGCATTTGAGGCACAGGACGGGGCTACGCTATTTTCGAAAATCGCATAATCAGCAAAAGAGGTGATGTGAATTGGCCTCCCAGAAGCTGCGATTTAACCCCGTTGGACTATTTTCTGTGGGGAGCTGTTAAAGATTAATGTTACGCCAACCATCCAGAAACAATTTAAGATCTAAAGTACGAGATTCAAGCTGCTGTAGCTGCCATAAAGCCTGAAACCATCGAGAAAGTACTCCAAAATTGGGTGGATCGGATAAGCTACTGTAAACTCAGTTGTGGTGGTAATTTTTCCAAAATTGTTTTCCACAAATAAATTTCAGAAAACAACCTTTCAAATAAATGTTAGACCTTTGAAAAATATCAAGCCGTTTTTTTTATTGACTTTTTAAATTTAAAATTTTATATGGCCCACCCTTTATGAGGGGTGCTTAGAAGACAGCAACCGACAGACGTGAAATTAATAGAATATGAGAGCGATCTCATGGTGATAGTAATGGCTAAACAATTTGTGGACCTAAGAAATAAATGCAATAAGTGCTTAAATGGTCTACGCCAATGATTCTCCTCTTTGAATTCGAAGTTGAATCGGCAATTGGAGGAGCACGAAACAGAAGCTTTACTCATAAGCACCAGGAAGGTGGACAAGCGAATAGAGCTCACCATACCTGTAGAGGAGTGCGAGATTACTTCACAGCCGCATCTGAAGTATCTGGGAGTAATATTGCATTACAAATTAAAATTTAAGGAACCCTGGCGTATTCTTCCGGTAAAGCAAATAAAGCAATTTATAATGCTCTATCGAGAATGATGGCCAATTGAAGCTGCGTGCGTTCCAGCCGGGGATTTTTAATTGCAAAGCAATGAGTTCCGTAATATTGCAGGCAGCACCAATATGGATACAGGCAGTGGATATAAAAGCAAATGCTAAAAGAATAATTGCACTGCTTAGGCTTCCTGCAATTCGAGAAAAACTACTTGTCGAACTATATCAACAGACGCTGCCGCAGTATTAGCCAGTATGGCGCCCGTTGACAACCAGAGAGATTTATCAGCTATCAGCACCTATCGGTAAAGGTAAGGGAGAGGAACCAGAGCGTCAAAATGTGACAACAGCGATGGAATTCGCCATCGAAAGGGCGCTGTATGCACAGGATTTTACCGGATATTCACTCGACTAGACAGACGACATGGGGACCTGCAGTTCCATCTGACACTAAAGCTTAGTGGACATGGGTACTTTAGATGCAGACACTCTAAAGATATCAACTGTATGTAATGTATGCGTACATCATATAATTCATGAATTTTTGGTTATGAGATAGCTCTCCGCAAAGTGGATGTCATACGGGTTCACTTTTGATCAAGACCAAAGAAGAGTTGATAAATCAGAGCAGTCTTTCTAGATATTGAAGTGCGATAAAAACGAGTTTTTGTGTGGATTTATGACAATGACTGAAACTTGGCTGCATAACATGACTCCGAAATCCAATCGATAGCCATCCGGGTGAACAGCATGCGATGAACCCACTCCAAAGGATGGAAAAGCGTAACAGTCGGCTACCAAATTATATTTATGTATAAAGCGATTTCTAGTGGTCGAATAATGTTTTCAGAAAATTTACTTCAACATTTCTAAGAATTTACCAGAAAACATGCGAACTTATCTCAACATAGTTTTCTTTTCCTACTCGCTTTAAAATTTGATAGAAATACCACAACATTTTATATTATTGCCAACATAATTAATATATACGAGGTGTGACAATAAAGTAATGAGGCTGATTTTATTACTGCGCTACCTGTGACCTTGAAATTCTCTTTTTCTTTTTTAGAAACAGCTTCGGAAATGTACACTAAAATTGTAAGAGTGTTTGATGATAGTGCTCTACGACCCGGACATCAAACGCCAAAGCTCACATTGGTTGTCTCCGCGCGCCAGTATTTGGCCTCTAAAGGGATCGCCGTGTTGCAACAGCCGCCTTATTCACCCGACATGTCACGCTGTGACTTTTTTTTTGTTTCCTAAAACAAAATCGGTGGTCAAAGGAACCCATTTTGAGTCGATTACGGATATCCAGGCGGCCGTGACGAGAGTACTCGCGGACATCCCAATCGAAGCGTTCCAGAAATGTTACGGAGCATGGAAAACGCGCTGGAATCGCTCTATAGCTGCCCAAGGGGACTACTTTCAAGGAGATGGCAGAGTTGTAGAATAATTTTCAAATATACGGTTTTTATGGAATCAGTCTCATTACTTAATTTTCATACCTCGTATGCACTTCCCAACTGACCCAAAAGTCCCTTTACTAACACAAAAAAAAAAATGGAATAACATACTTTAATTTATTGAATTTAGCAAATCTTAATTTTGGCAAGTAATGCAAGTGCTAAGAACACGTTTGATGATTATAGATGTTGAAGAAGGTATCATTCATATTCGATTATTACAAGCTGGGTTTTAAAGCACACAGGACTTAAAAAAAAAAACAAACGGGTTTTTAGCCAAAATCAATTTATTTTTTCCAAAATAGTCTTCTTCTGCTTCAATTTAGCATTTTGCACGGTTCAAAAGCATGTCGAACGAGTGTTTTAGCTCGTTGGCCGGTATGGCCGCCAGTATGCCGGTGCAAGCCTTTTGAATGGCCTCTACGTCTACATAACGTTTTCCTTTCATGAGAAAAAATGCATTTATCCGAAAAGAAAGAAGTCGCACAATGCCACATCAGGGGAATACGGTGAGTGGTTAATGGTTAAAATGTGATTTTTGGTCAAATAATCTGTCAAATGGTGTTCTATGAATGTTGGATTCTAAGCAATTTTTGGTCGTCAGTCAATTTGTGCGGAACAAACCGTGCACACACCCGTCGTAAGCCCAAATGTTCGGTCAAAATTCGATAAATCGAAGTTTTGTAGATGTTCAATTCCATTTCCATGAATTTCAGTGATAATGATTTTGGCTGTTTTTCGAGGAATTCACGCACAGTTTCGATGGAAATCTGGTAATCACGGATTGTGATTGGCTCACATGTTAATCGTCATTTATGTCCTCACAACCACTTTGAAAACATTGAAATTGAATTTCGGTAAAAGTTTTACCAATTTTAAAAGCAAAATTTAATGTTGGCTTTTTGTTCGAGGCTCATTTTCGCACCGATAACACAAAAATACTGACACTTAAAACGCAATAACTTCACTTACCAGCAATGGCATATCATGAAACTCTCACTGGACAATCGATAAAGATATCAGATTCTAACGCACCAGTCGACATATAAATAGCACCACCAGGTGGCGCTAGATTCAAAAATTCCTGTTGACTTTGGAACGCACCTTTTATAACATTTCACAATATAAAGTTATTTTTCTACACTTTTATGCTATAAGAAATGCATATGAGAAGTTTGTTATAGCGTCAGAGCAGCCGAAGTTAGCGCTTCTACTTGTTATATTTATTTTCATCCTAATATTTAATTTTATCTCATTCTCTTCAACATTGTATTTAATGGAGTTTAAGTAGAATTACTCAACGAGCTGCCACAAATTATATTTATTTATCGAAAAATGTATTTCTTTCTTTCTAAAAAATTTTGACGCTAATAAGAAGAGACATCTTCAAGCAAGTCAGGTGCTTATTTTGAGCGTTGTTATACAAAAATATGTTCTCTAAACGTACTAGTTATATTCAAGTTTGAAAACACTTATAATAAATAAATAATAATTAACAAAATAAAGATGAATTTAACATATAAAAAATAAAATGACTTATGGATTTAGCTGATTTGAAAAGAAAATTGTAGAAAAATTAATAAAAGTCGCAATCTCCAACATTTCAGGACAAAAAAGCAAAAGCCCAGACAAACTGCAATTGAAGTTCGTTGCTTAAGTCTTTCGATTTTTTCGTTAATTTTTTATTGCAGACAACAATATAATCCAGTTATTAGCAACAATACTGGCGCTTGCGTTTTACAAAAAAAAATCTGGCACATAATTGCAAATTGCAATGACAAAATGCAACAAAATCCGAATAATGCTTAAATGCCACAAATTATTGCAAACAAGTTAAAAGCAAACAAAAATAAAATATTTGCAAAAAAATCCAAATAACGACAGTAAATGGTGGGCACATGACAGAAAAAAATTGTCAAGCAAATTGCAACAACAATAAATAAAAAGAAAATGTGAAGCAAAACAATAGTGGGAGCCATTTAAGACTGGTGACTTTTTAGAACAAGGCACAACAACAACAAGCACACAATAGCGGCCATAAAATCAAAATATTTTTTTCAACAAATAACCACAAAACTACGAAAAACTGCAGCAACATAACAATGGCGGTCAGCAATGCCAACAGCAAGCAGCAAATGTTGCTTAGAGGAGAATTGTGAGCGGAAGCGGCAATAAGCGCATTAGAATATCGTGGTCATTATCTGATTATTGTTATTATATGTCATTATGATTACATTTACGTTTTTATTGCCATGCAGATTTGCAACTGCCGCAAAAACAAAAACAACTTGGGCATAGAAGAAAATAAAAGTAAAAAAATAATAAAAAAAAAAATTAAATACACAAACCTTAAAACTAAGTTCGAGTAATAAAGCCAAATAACCAAGCACACAAAAAATTCGTAGTAACTAGCAGCAGGCAGCTCACTTGATGCTTAGTGTTTGTGGCCCCTAGAGAATTCTATGCGACAAGTGTGCTTTGCGCTTGCCACACTGCTGCTGTTGTTGCTGTTGTTCTTGCTTAAAGGACGCCTACAACCCCGCGCTGTTGCAAGCTTTCATTGTTCTGCCACCACTATTGTTGTTGCTTACACTTAAGCTTTGTTTACTTTGTGGCATTGCGGCTGCTGTTTGCTTTTGTTGCACGGCCGCTGGCGGTCAATGCAATGGCGTTGCAACTTTTTTCAATCGCAACGCTTTAGTTAACAATGACCAACAATTATTAATTTCTGTTGTCGTTGACTTTGAATTGCCTTTTGAATTTCGCACTGAATGTCGCTAATAAAAGCGCAAAAAGCAAAAAAACAAATTTCTGGCAAAATTGAAAGGTTTTAATGTGGCGGCAAATTGCTGGTGCTTGCATTATAAGTGGGGGATTTTTTGGTCTATATATTGTTAAATATGTTTTTTTTTTTTTAGTTTTTTTTTGCGGCTAAAAATTCATTTGAGTTATGCAGCCACCCAGATGTAGGCGTTTTGTTTCTTTTTTTTTTTTTGCAAAATTTAATTATTAAATTATTTTTCAAGCAATTGAGTGAATTCTAAAGGACAAATAGTGAGCACAGAATAAATTTTTAACGCTATCTATTTGATCACTATTCTATAACAATAAACAATTTCAAAGCGAAGCTCAAGAAAGGCAGTAGTATTTTTATATTCTGAACAGGGTACAATGTTTATAACACCCAAATGTAAAATTCAGAGGCCCTATACAATGTAACCATACGTAAATGACAAGCGTGATGAGCATACTTGATTTAGACATGGTCAACTGTATATACATGAGATAGGTTAGATTAGGTTAGATGGCTGACCAAAGATCGCACATTGATGAAGTCCTTTGGGAGGCAATAGGAACTCTTTTTTTCTTGCTTGTTCATAAGCTAGTAAGGCACTGTTAATGAGTTCAAGGCTAGTATCGCCGCTGAGTGAATTCGAATTTCTCTGAATGAGGCTGCACTTCGGAGCAGTAAATCTACTGCTACCTGAATGGCCGCACTCTCGGCACTGCAATGGTCAGAAAGTCTGAAACTAGAGTTGATAGAGAGCTCCTGACAGTAGACCTCTTCACCAACCTTCCCCCCAAGCTTTGACCCATCCGTGAAGAATTCTGCTGCCCCACTCTTTCAATAGCTTCTGCCCACACATACTCGTACTCCTTCGCCAGTAAATGGGTAGAGAAGGAGCTGCCAGAGTTCGGTTTGGCAACTGCATGATCCAAGTGATCCGGTATGAAGTCGAAGTGAGTGAGGATTTCTGAGTGTTCAGACCCGTGTTCTTTTAGGAACCCAGACTTTCAGATTTTGATGGTAACTTTCGCAGTCATATACTTTGTTGTGATGTCCACGGGTAATATGTGCATGATTTCGTTAAGTGCTATTTTTGTAGTAGACAATATGCTGATGAGCGTCGCCCGTTGAACGCTTTCGAGTTTTTTCACAAGTGTGTTTTTTTCTAGAGGCCTCCACCACATAAAAACTCTATTGAACATAATGGGCTTGACTATGATGTCGTAGAGCCAGAGGACCATTTTCGATGAAAGACGACACCTTTTTGACAATTGCTTCTCTACAGAAGTACAAGGCAATCGATACCTTTCTTCAACTCTCTTCTATGCGCCCTAGATATTTCACAGTGTCCGCTGGTTGCAGATTCATGTTTCCCATTCGAGGCACAGATGTCGCCGGGATTCTGTATCTTCTAAAAGCGACTTTTTCTGCATAGGCAATCACTCTGCAGCGACGATTTTCAAGTTTTTTAAGTAGATCATTAACTACCAGGATCTATAGAAGAGGAGGGAAAACTCTACCTCTCACATTTCGCCTTTTTCGTCGAGCATGTGCGTTGGCCCATTTCGTTTCAATCACTGTGTCGCTCAGGAGACTGAAAATGAAATGCTTGCAATATAACTCAACCTCAAAACCGCCCTGAGCAGCTACGACTGCTTCTGGCCGGACGTTATTGAAAACTTCCCCTATGTCAAAGAAGGTCCCAGAAGCGAATTCTTTAAGCTTAATGGGTTTCTCAAGCCATGACACGATAGTATTCACAGCGGTATCTACTGACTTGCCATTACAATAAACACGTTGCGCTCCTAATAAACGGTGTCTTGGAATGCGCCTGGTATCTACCAGTTCACCAGTCTCTCCAGAGTTTTTAGTAAGAAGGAGGCTGGACTGAAGTCCTCGGTCGTAACGTGGGAAGCCCTGCCAGCCTTTGGATGACTATGACTCGTCTCCAGGCCCCCAGTTTTTGAGATACCGATCTAACAATTTCCACACGAATATTTTTTCTATATGGTACCACCATAGCATATAACTTTTTCATTTGACGAGATTTCTTCAAAAAGTTTGGCTTGGATAATTGCCTAAGGCAATGGTGCAATCACCGAAGAAATTGTTTACATCGGATCACCACAGGATGTACTTGAATATTCATTCCTAGTGATAGTAGATGTGGAATACAACAGACCATTATTTCTATCATAAGTTGACCAATGGAAAATTTTTCACAAATAAATCATCTTCGGCGGTCTATACTGGCCATTTAATTTAAATAAAATTTTTGGAAGAGTATCAGTATCAAATTGAAGGCTTTCCGAGAAACTTTCGAGTAGATTTGAAACTTTACACATGACTTGATACAGAGTTGCCACCCATTAAAAAATTAAGACTGAGCGAGATATTAAACAAATACATATGTGACAAACACAAAAAAATTAAAAACATTTATCTTTACATGCGAAAAGTCTGCAGTTTTAAAAAATATTTTAAAGCAGAGTTGCCACTTAACACATGTGTACTCGTATAAATATGAGCTACTATTTTGTACACCAAAAGTATTCAAAGAGGCTTCAAATATGCTTCGAAAAAGAGTTGCTACAAGTAGATAAATCTAAAAATATAAAACTGAAACTAAACTAACTAAATTTCGTATTTATAAGTATTTATGATTATGATTTCAGTATTTTTTTTTATAATAAAAAAAAAACACTTCTCAACTAAAATAAAAACAAATCAACGAAAATTTCCAATTTTTTAGTGTTCTAATTATTATTATCTCTCATTTTTTATTTTATTTTATTTTTTTTTTTTTTGTTTTGTTATAGTCTTTCCTATGAACAAAAATCTGCATTATAATTTTTCCTTGATATAGACAGAAGAACGGCTTCTGAGCTAAGTCTGCTAGTTAAAATAATATTCGAATCGAAATTAGTATTGCTTTCACATCATTTCTGTCAATTATAACTAAACTTTTTTATAAATATTATATAAATATAAAAATATATAACAATTCAATGCTAACATCACACCGCCTGTGAGTCGTTCCCCAACAATATTTGATTAGTTGCTCATCTCAGTTTTCATTATTTAACACAAAAATATTCCATAGCGTTTTAAATTTCATTTTCCACCCTCTCCCCACAACTCACGTGCTTTCTATGTAACTTCTCCGGCCGCAAATAGTTATATACGAACATTTGCAATTGACTCCGCATCAACAAGTTCGTTGCATAAGTCTTTCGTATTTTCTAATTAAAAGTCCAACAAAGGCAGGTAAATAGCAACTCCTTACGTTTGACTGACAAATGAAATGATGCACAAAGCTGAATTATTGTGTTGCTTATCAATTATTGTAATCGTAATTCAATCGCAATTGTAAGCGTACAACTACAAAAGCTTACATGAGCGCTATGGCATACTTAACTCGCTTTAAGTGAACTATGAAAGCGTATTTGTTTTGTTGAATAAGCGATAATGATGCTGATGTTATGCACGGGCGAAAAAAACAAAACAAAAAAAAACAAAACCAAAAAAAAAACTCAGTTTAAAAACCGATCTTGATAAATGAATATTCAAGTAAGAATAATATACAAAAAACACAAGCAGGCAATAATAGAAAATTTGGATTAGAAAAAATTGTTTGATGGATGATTGAGCGAAAAGCAACAAAAATCAGAAAAATAACTACAATAAAAATTTATAAATAACAATTTTTTAAGTACGTAAAATAACTAATTTAATTTAATTAATAAAACAAAATAAAACCAAATTAAATTAAATTAAAATAAATTAAATTAAATTAAAATTAACTAAATTTAATCAAATTAATTTAAATTAAAATTAAATTAAACGAAACAAAATAAATTAAACTAAAAGTTAACTTATCAAAAAATAAAATTAAATAAGCATTAAAAAAATGTCTAAACTTAGTAAATTGTACCTATAATTATTGTAAATATTTTTAATACACTGTGAGAATAAAAGCTATTTGAAACCACCTCTGTCTGCCGTAGAAGAAAGCATTATGAGTTGCAAGCCAAATTTAATGTGTTAATGCTGACTGTTCTGCACGTAAATATTGACAGATTGCTTCACACATCTATACATGTATATATATGCTTGTGCAAAGGTATAAATCATTAATCATATTTGATTGCTATTGATCGCACTTCAATGAAGGTAAAGGCAATTATTTATTGTTTGTAGTTAAAATTAAGAAAGAAATAGAGTAAAAAGTTATAATGATACATGATATGTAAATGTTTCTATGTATGTATGTGTACATAAAATGAAAGTAACTGAGGTTAAAAGGTATTTTTTTTTTAACTTAAAAAAAGTAATAAAAACTATAAAATATTATTGAATTGTTGCTTGAATTTGGCATTAAAAAAATAATAAAAAAATTAAATTATATGTATAATAAAAAAATAAAATTAATTAAATAATTAATAATAAAATTTAAAAAAATAAAACAAAATTAATTTAATTTATTGTATTTTATTTTCCTTTATTTCATTTCATTTTATTTTAGTTTATTTTATTTTATTTTACTTTATTTTATTTTATTTTATTTTATTTTATTTTATTTTATTTTATTTTATTTTATTTTATTTTATTTTATTTTATTTTATTTTATTTTATTTTATTTTATTTTATTTTATTTTATTTTATTTTAATTTATTGAATTTTATTTTATTTTATTCTATTTTATTTTATTTTATTTTAATTTATTTTCTTTTATTTTCTTTTCTTTTATTTTATTTTATTTTATTTTATTTTATTTTATTTTATTTTATTTTATTTAATTTAATTTTATTTTATTTTATTCTATTTTATTTTATTTTTTTTAATTTAATTAATTTAATTTAATTTAATTTACTATAATTTAATTTAATTTAATTTAATTTAATTTAATTTAATTTAATTTAATTTAATTTAATTTACTATAATTTAATTTAATTTAATTTTATGTAAGTTAATTCAATTATTTAATGTTTATATTTAAATTTTTTGACATGAAACCACCTCTATTCCTCAAAACCATACATTAATTCTCTAAAGCAAACTAGAAATTCCACACCCTTTTGTTGTATTCGAAAAGTGTTAAAATATAGGAAATCCCACGATGAAAAGTTCGCCAGCACTTAGTTAATATTAATTTAATCACCCAGGCAAACAACGATTTTGAAGCTCTTAAATGTTTCAAAACGCTGACACGTGTCTCTATTGTATTCTTACAGTGTGACTTAACGCTAAGTAATTTAGTAAATACATTTACAAATCAAAAAAATTTCGCTAAAATTAGATAGTTTTAAACTAAAATGTTGTATTTTTAGATAAATGATGAAAGGATTTTTCACACTTGTCATACTTTTGGCACGAAAACATAAAAGAGAATGGCGGCTAAACTTATTCGCTTAGATATACTTTTTAACACTAAAAAAAGTAAAAAAAAAAAATCAGTTAACAAATCTAACAATAGCAAATAATATAAATAATTAAATTTTTTAGCATATTAGTCATAACAAACATACTTATATTAGAAGACGAAGAAGCAAGAAAAGCCTATTCGCATGACTTTTGGGTGTACATAACTGGTAGTTTACTTAATTTTTATCTTAGCATGAAGTGACATCTCGGCGGCAATCTTTCAATATAACTTTAAGATTAAGGTGAGGAATATTGTATATTACTTTCAGACTCTGAGTATTTTATACACTGAAGTCCTGCGTATTTATAATAAAATAAGAACCATTACTTGAGCAGAACTTTGAAAAATTTATGAAATTTCAACTATACATTAATATAATGACTTCTTCTTTAAAAGCCATAATGGATCTTTTTATTATTTTCCAAAATAAATTTGATACTAAAAATGAACGCGACAGCCACTAGAGCAGCCAGTGCAAGAAAAAATAAAACTTGAAATATTTTTTTCAGTACAATGACCAACAAATTCAACAGCCTCCTTAGCTTGGGAAAAGCCCAAAAGTAAAAACCAAAACTCAAAATAAAAATTAAAAAAAACAACAGTCAGTAGGCATATAAATAAGCCTCGAGGAATGTGAGTAGTATTCTCAAGTAGTTTGTAGTACTACAAGTGCACTTTTACTCTTTTTCAGCTAAACTCATCTCACTTATTTGTTTACTTATTTGCTACTTATAGTGAAGCTAGAAACCAAGTTTATACATTAACAACAATAGCAATGACAATACCAACAATTTAAATAACTTATAAGCATGTAAGTGGGAGAAGGCTTGAAAGTATTTATTATAGAAATAATTGAGAAGCGTAAATAAATAAAATTACTAAATATTAACAAAAAAGTGAATTAAATATGGTTATAAATAACACACTTGTATAATAACCGATTTGAGTGTAACAGCAAAACAAATGAATATTAATGGAAGCGGGCAATATGTTGTCAATGGTAGCCGTATAGAAGGTAATACCATGTATAATGGGGCTAAAAACTGACGCCCAAGTAGTATAAGTGAAAACAGTTTTATATGAAAAATAAATAACTGCAAATTTATAATGCGGATAACATTCTGCTAAATACCATACATATGCACTTATATACATATATGTACATATGTACACATGTATGACTGTAAATTTCTAAATGATCAAGTATGTATAATAAAAAGGAAAAGAAATTCTATAGTGACTTATAGCTCAATTTAAATATTAAAAAAATTATTTCCGCGATTTAAAATTTGCAGTGTTGAAATCCCGAAATATTTTCGGGATTTTCATAACATGATTTATTACAACTTTAAAAATTACCTGCGAACTTTTCTTAGGCCGTGTAGCATTTTTCATACCTTCAGTTAAAATTGAGAATACTGATTTCGGGATCCCGAATTTTTTTTCGGGATTTTCCAAAACATGATTGCTAAGATTGTAATATCTCGTCTAAGTCATTATTTGTATGTCAACAGTTATTCAATGAATGTCTATATCCAAGAAGTAGGGAAAACGAAGAGTTACTATAAAATTTTCTCAGAACAAATGTACATATGTATGAAGATACATAACTATACCTTACAACTTTCTTTTTAGACCGTGTAGAATTTTACCTTACCTTAAGTTTAGATTCGGAAACCAATATAGCTTTCGGGATCCCGAAATTTCTTTTGACATTTTCTAAAACAGGTTTATAAAACTCTAAGACTTCATCTATGCCACTTTTAGGAATCTAACAGTTATTGAATAAATCTCTACATCCCCATAGCCCATAGTAAGGAAAACGAGGAGATACTATAAAATTTGCTCAAAAGAAATTTGTGTAGATATGTATATAACTACGTCTTACAACTTTAAAATTTACTTTATAGAGCGTGTAGATTTTTCCATACCTTAAGTTTAGATTTAGAAACCAATACAGATTTCGGGATCCCGATTTTTCGGGACTTATGCTTTATTTTCGATAGGAATTGCTCTCACTTTCATTTAAATTTCTCTCTTTCAAAAAGTGTGGCGCAAAAATGAAAAATATCGATGCCACAGTTTACCATTTCAAACCACCGAACGTCTGAATAGCGCCATCTTCTTTAGAATGCCAGTTTCTATTCCAAGATTTTCATAAAAACGTTTAAGAAACATTAAGAACCTCTTCTTCTTCTTCTTCTTTACTGGCGTAGACATATTAAGAACCTACGATAACAAAATCACAGCGATAAAGAAATAAAGCTCACTAAATGTAGGAGTGTTGTAATAAAAACAAAATAAAAAACAAAACTGAACTGAAACAACGCTTGTGGTCCCTCAACAGCTAAAGAAAAACAAAAACTTCAAAAAGGGGGGAAAAAGATAAAGAATCTCATATGTACGCAAGCTTAAGATTTATAGAAAATGCAACAACAAGCGTACAAAAAATAAATACAGTTGGCTCCAGACACAATCATAGATCACACAAATGACACTTGAAACTTCAAATTGAACAATGTCGATGAGGTTACTTGGCAAAGAAGCGCTCCTCTGTGTATAAGTAACTGCGCAGACAGGCCTCATTCACATTCATACATACATATGTATGTATATTTGTTGTAAATATACATAAATATACATGCTTCGGTATGCTACTGATATATACTTATTTGCTTACACATTTATGTGTATACATTGAGTTAAGTAAGATGATGCATATAAATGTAAGCCAATGGGAACTTTCTTCTTATAATGGTAAACGAACATACATATGTAGCTTTGGCAGAAATATTGGGATGCTTGTGTATTTACCATACATATGTACATACATATTATAGGCACTTTGCGGTAGCTTCCAAACTTTTAAAACTCACAGCATCAAGGAACGTCAACGCCAGTATTTTCTGAATAAGATTCCCGACATATTTATAGAGAATAAAATATTATTTGAAGCTAAATTTCTTAGCAGTGGAATCAGTTTTCCAACCATCTGAGATGAACGCCTAGATCGCTTTAGTTTTCTATATTAAGAACAGATTTTTCACATGGAGTTTTTCTGATAGTTAAAATTTAATGTTAGACTAGTTGTGTAAATCCAACTACCCCATCCAATACTTTTTAGATAACGTTTTTCACTACATATTTAACGTCCTCATAATTATAGAGGAATCAATAATTCTTTGCAGTAAAAGTAGTACAGGAAACACTTGGTCCAGCAGAATTCTAAATGAGAATATTAATGAGCTATAGAGAGGTACTGGTGCTCAACCAAAACAATTTAGAAATGTATACAGATGCTTTAGAGTTTAATCCGAAATAAAGTTGCAGGGCTATATAAATTTTATTTACTCCTTAGATGAGTCGAGTTGTCACATACATAAGTAACTCCAGTTAAGGGTAGAAAATATTAGATGTAAATGGCAGGCGTTACTGTTTGAAGGATATTTAACTACTCCAAAATCATTGCCAGAAAACCTAAAAAGCCTGTACATTGTTTTCTCGTCATATGTTAAAAAAACCTCCAATGCCTTTTTTCTCGCAACTCATAAGCATAAATACAACCAGAATACCAATGAAATTCTTTGAGACTATGAAAGTACATTCGATGTCATTATGTATAGAACTCCATTTCTCAGAACTCAATTTTCGATGGTTTTCAAGCATAAATCGGATGATACTGCTGCAATTTCACGTTCGATATTCGTACGAAGTTCACCAATCGTCGTTGGCATAGACCAAAAACTTGATATAGCCCCACAGGAAATAATCTAACGGAGTCAAATCGCGCGACCGAGGCGGCCAATTGACTGAGCCATTTCGTGAGATAACAGATCCACTAAACTTAGTTTTTAATAAATTGATTGTGACATTCGCTGTGTGGCTTGTGGCGCCGCCCTGTTGAAACCACATATTTTCCTAGTCCATATCATCCAATTCGGGCCAAAAATATTCGGTTATCATTGAGCGGTAACGATTCCCATTCAGAGTACTGGCACGTTGATCATCACCGAAGAAGTACGGTTGAATGACGCTGCAATTTTTTCGAGATGCAATGGTGACTCGTGGAGTACGTGTGGTTTGCTGCCTGACCAATAACGCATATTTTGCTTATTGACGAAGCCATTCAGCCAGAAATGAGCCTCATCTCTGAAGATGATTTTTCGATGAAAATCCGGATCATTGCCCATCGCTTGATAATCGCTTGATAACGACGTGTGAGAGACTGATTTGGGTTTTCCTCAATTGATGCACTAGAGGCAGCAATATTCTCGATATTACGGGTACTTCTTTTTCTCACTGGCATGAAATGATTTTATACTGTGCCTGTTCATTAAAATTTTCTCACTAGATGCTCAATTGTTCCTCTGAGAGAACGACTATGACGACCATAAATGGGCCACTGTCTATGAATTTCGTTATTAAATTTTGATAATTTTGACTCGTTGTTGGATCGTATGTATATCTTTCCAAAATGATTTTTTTTCAATATTTCTAATATTTCTTTATTTATGCATTTAGTCTGCTTGGTAAAGCCTAACAATAAGTATTGAAATATTTAATCTATTTAAAAGTGAAGAAGCTCAAGAATGTGGTTGAGCTTTTTTGGTAGAACGTTGCTCACTAGTAGGCTGGTATATCACTTCTTTTTAAACGTATTTGAGTGCAAGGCATGCCGGACCTTATCGAGAGCCTGAGCTACATCTAGAAATATTGCTGAACAGTACTCCCTGTGCTCAAATGCTTTCTTGATTTCGTTGGTAATTTTATTTACTTGCTCTACAGTGCCATGTTTAGCACGAAAACCGAATTGATGCGTTGGTATTATATTATTTTCGTGGAGGAAAGGAGTCATCTTTGATAGCAACACTTTTCCAAATATTTTCGAAATACAGGATAAGAGACTTATTGGTCTATAAGAAGACGGCTGTGTTAGACCTTTCCCAGTATGATAGTTAAACATGATGATATGTGAGTTTTTCCACGAAATTGGACAGTATCTGAAACCAACCAAAGCGAGGAAAGTAGTCAGAAATTATTATCCGAGGTATTTCTGCTTTCTCTGAAGAAATAGTTAAGATCGGATTAGTATAGCATATATTTAGTTGCCACAAAAAGTGACCAATCGGCATCAAGTGCTTGTAGGGAACATATTTCTATTTAACAAGATATCTTCAAGAAATTTGGCTTGAATTATTGTCCGAAGCAACGCTACAATCTTCGAATATACTGTGCCCAAAAAATAAGGTGACATTGTATTTATTTTGAAAATTCTTTATTTATTCTTCTAAATCAATTTCATACCCTTCAAAGTGGATTTTCCAATCTTCGAAACACTGGTTGTAGTCACTTTCCGGGCTGGCGTTCAGTTCCGTCTTCGCTTCGGCTTGAATCTTCTCTATCGTATAAAAACGGTGTCCCGGGAGTGGTCTTTTGAGCTTGGTGAACAGCCAGTAGTCGCACGCCGCCAGATCAAGTGAATACGGTGGTTGCGGAGCAATATGAGTTGAGTTTTTGACGAAATGATCACGAATTACGAGGGCAGTATGGGATGGTGCATTATCGTGGTGTAAAAACCAATAATTGTCTTTCCACAATTCCGGCCTTTTTAACCGGATATCGTTACGCAAACGACGCACAATGTTCAAATAATTTTCCTTGTTGACTGTTTGACCGGTTGGAAGGAATTCATAATGCGCAACACCACGATAATCGAAGACAACAGTCAACATGACCTTGATTTTTGAGCGACTTTGGCGCGATTTTTTTGGTCTCGGCTCTCTTTTGGCACGATATTCGCTCGATTTATCGGTTGTTTCGAGGTCTTTAGCATCGATCCAAGTCTCATCGCCGGTTATAATGCATTTCATGACATCCTGGTAGTCGCAAAGCATCGTTTCACACACTTCAACGCGACGCCTTTTTACCAAAAAATTCAATGTTTTCGGTACCAGTCGAAATTCGACGCGCTTGAGGCCCAAAACATCCTTCAAAATGGTATTGGCTGAGCCTTTCGATATGCCAACTTCATCAGCAAGGTCTCTAATTGTTAATCGACGGGGTTTCAACACCAAATCTTTGATTTGTTGAACGTGAGCTTCGTCGGATGAGGTTGACGGTCGCCCTGGACGCTCTTCGTCTTCGACACGTTCACGGCCGGTGTGGAACTCACCATACCACTTGTAAACATTTTTTTTAGACATAGCCTCATCATTAAAGGCTTTCTGCACCATCCTCAACGTATCCGCAGCAGAAAATTGATTCCGTAAATAAAATTTAATGCAAATTCTTTGCTCAACAAATTTCGTCATTGCAAAAAACCGAAAAACTCACTTTTAGCAGCTCACAAAACGACTCGTATCTCAAACACTAATGAATATTTTGACATGAAATTTGACATAAATGTGACTGACAGTACTACCAACCGAAAAAAAAAAATTCTCCAAATCCTTTGACACGCGCAGTTTAAATTCAAATGTCACCTTATTTTTTGGGCACATTAGTACCTTTTTAGAACGGACCACTGTATCAAATAGCTGCCAAACAAACTGATCCATATTTGCTTCAAAACCACTGTTGACCAGTGCAATCAAAGCCAACTTATTTTAAATAACATTTATTTACGAATAATTCTCTTTTATTGAATTTAAAATCAATAACAATACATACAGACATATGTATGTGTATGTGATTTACAACAACACAAATCCAACACTAATTCAGTGTAATCGCCGGTTTTGCGCTCGTATGCCACACACTTAGATAAACCGCTTATCGTTAATTTATTTATCAAACTTTGTGAAATAAATCTGATTATAAATAACAGTTTACATATGCAATTTCACACTTACAACTTAAACAAATAGCTGTAAGAACAAGAAATACACACACATACGACTATAAGCAAAACACTCTCCGAAATGAAAAATGAAAACATAAAAATTAAATAAAATGTGGAGTAAAATAAATGAGAGTGCAAGCAAATAAACTGGCTGGTGAATGCAATGTATGTGCATGTGTATACATATATGTATATGTTTATGTATATGTATATGTATATATGTACAAAAGTATGTAAATAAACAGTTACAATTATTTGCCGATGTGCGCGCATTAAGGTATGCAGAGTATTTGTATGAAATCAAGCTTGTAGTTATGTCTGCCGCTGGCTTGCAGTGTCTGCTTATATGCAGATATGTGTGTGTGTGTTTGAATGCAAGCAGTGCATAAGCAGTATGCATGCATATTTACATAGTAATTAGCATAATGTCTTATCGTCAACGAGACGGATGGTAAGTGATATATGTATGTATGTATGTACTTATATGAAAATAATTAAATAAATATATATGATATACCATATATCACCTATATGTATGTATGTAAGTATGTGCATATATGTAAGTACATTCATATGTGTAATTCATGCGTGTATGCCTTGCCTTACAACAACATCAACAACATGATGTCAGCATGGAAATATTTCAGCTCTACTACAGCAACAAAAAATTAAAAAAAATATATACAACAAAAACAACAATATATACATAGTATGCCTGCATAAATATTGCATATTCACATATGTACACATATATGCCCATTATTCTATATATAACTACATATATACAATTTCATCAATTGCATTTTGCTAGCAATAAAATGTGTGTTGCAGGCAACGCATTTGTCCATTGCATTATTGTCAATTTGTTTGCTTATCGCTGTCGCAATGTTTAACGCGTTCACTTCATTTGTCTTTAATCCAATTAAAATTGACAAAAAACGCGGCAAACTTATTGAAAGCCAGACAAAAATTAAGTGTCGCACATTTATTTTTCCGCGCATATGTGTATGTGTGTGTGGCATGCATTTGGCGTTTGAAATTGAGCGCCATTAAAGCTCAATTGAGCGCAAAATCGAGTTGTCATTCTGTTATCTCTTGATTTATCAATTGAATTGGCAGCGTTTTAAATTGCTAATGCGCTGTTTAAATTTTGTGTGGGTATGAACATACATATGTATATATGTATAAGTGAAGCACATATTTATTAAATATGTTAGCAAAGTATTAGAAGTTAAGACACAAAATAATGCAAACAATGTGTGAAGCATATATTTGAATTTATAAATAATACTAAAAATATTTATTTTTTTTATTTTTGGTATTATGAATCTTATATGTTGTTAAAAATATATATACATATATGTAATATATACAAAATATATGATTTATAATACCAAAATTGGCATATAGTATATATGTATGTATACACATATTTCTAATTATTTTTTCATAAGAAGTCAGTAAAAAATTCCCGGTCTGCCACATACTACTATGTCCAAAAAATAAGGTGAAATTTGAATTTAAACTGCGCGCGTCGAAGGATTTGGAGAATTACTTTTTTTTTAGGTTGGTAGTACAGTCAGTCACATTTATGTTAAATTTCTTGTCAAAATATTCATTAGTGTTTGAGATACGTGTCGTTTTGTGAGCTGCTAAAGGTGAGTTTTTCGTTTTTTGCGATGTCGAAATTTGTTGAGCAAAGAATTTGCATGAAATTTTGTTTACGGAATCAATTTTCTGCTGAGGATAAGTTGAAGATAGTGCAAAAAGCTTTTGGTGATGAGGCTATGTCTAAAAAAGAGTGAGCTAGTGAGTTCCAAGCCGGTCGTGAACGTGTCGAAGACGAAGAGCGTCCAGGGCGACCATCAACCTCAACCAACAAAGCTCACATTCAACAAATCAAAGATTTGGTGTTGAAAGCCCGTCGATTAATAATTAGACACCTTGCTGATGAAGTTGGCATATCGAAAGGCTCAGCCAATACAATATTGAAGGATGTTTTGGGCCTCAAGCGCGTCAAATCTCGACTAGTACCGAAAACATTGAATTTTTTGGAAAAAAAAGGCGTCGCGTTGAAGTGTGTGAAACGATGCTTGCCGACTACCAGGGTGTCATGAAACGCATTACAACTGGCGATGAGAATTGGATCTATGCTTACGATCCCGAAACAACCGATCAATCGAGCGAATATCGTGCCAAAAGAGAGCCGAGGCCAAAGTCGCTGAAAAATCAAGGCCATGTTGACTGTTTTCTTCGATTATCGTGGTGTTGTGCATTATCAATTCCTTCCAACCGGTCAAACAGTCAACAAGGAATATTATTTGAATGTTATGCGTCATAACTGAGGTCTATTTTGAAGCAAAAGACAAATCGTACTACAAAAATGGTATCGAAAAGTTTTAAGGGAATTAAGTTCAATAAAAAAAAGATTTTTGCAAAAAAATATATATGTTGCAAATTAGACATACTACGCTGGACATAATCAGGCCAATGGTTGCATGTGGAGCGCCATCAGCAAGAGTCTAACTTACAACTGTTGTAAAAGAGCTAACGAGATCGCAGAGGCTGGCAAGTGTATGTATCACTGGTGCCATGAGCATTTGCTTAACCGTTACACTAGAGATGATTCTGTGAAATAGACAGTAAAGTGGTCTACTTTAGACTTGTTGTTATCAGCACTCAGAAACAGATTAACACTCCGACAGTATCGCCAGAAGAATATACTTTAAAATATATATACATAATTAAAAGTTTTACTGGAAAGCTAAAGTGAAGGAAGTCCTAGAATTCTTAGTACTTTCATAGAAGCACAATGCAATGATATACAGACGGAACGAGAAGGGCAGAAAATATTGGAGATGTGATAGTGGGAGCACACATCAAACTGTCAGTGCTTATGAGCAGTTTTTAAGATTGTACAGAGATTATTTCAGAGAAAAACTATACCGGAAAATGAGTGGTCGTTTTCAGTGATAGTTAAGCGACACTTCTGCAATCTTGTTAAATCAATAATGGTACTGGAGCTCAGTCGAAAGAAGAGGTATTTACGCGATAGGAAATGAATCATTATGGCCATTATCCTAGAAGCTTTATTCTCTTTGATCGGCTGAGTTAAACAAAGTACTGTTATGACAAGAGACAGCAGAAAAGACCACTATATTCACTATATATTTGTCAATATGATCAGGATGACGAAAAAATTGATTTCCCGCTGCCTATCTATCAGCCTTATAATATATAACATACGAGTATCATCAGTTTAACAAATGTTCGAACGTTTTTGGTTACGGTTAATATCATTCTCATCTTTCTCTGTAATACATCACCATCTTCTCTTAAACTGGTAACTTAGTTAATTTGAGCGGTAAGTGAATAAATATTAAGCAAACGATATCTGCTGGTGATTGAAATTTGTCGGATATTATGGCGTCAGATTTTTTGCAAAATATTTTCGGAGACAGCTTTATATAGTATATATTTTACAATTCTTTAATGCATTTGGTATTGCGAGAGCTCAGTTCCGTCAAAATTTTATTCGTTACTCAAATTCAAGACATCTTCCTGAACTCAACTTTTAATTTTTCGAAATTTATTAAAATTATCAGTTTAAGTATTCCATTTTTATTTTATTTTCTTTTATGTTATTATATTTTATTTTATTTTATTTTATTTTATTTTAATTTAATTTATTTTACTTTATTTTATTTTATTTTATTTTATTTTATTTTATTTTATTTTATTTTATTTTACTTTATTTTATTTTATTTTATTTTATTTTATTTTATTTTATTTTATTTTATTTTATTTTATTTTATTTTATTTTATTTCATTTCATTTTATTTTATTTTATTTTCATTTATTTTATTTTGTTTATTTTTTATGTTT
Organism: Bactrocera correcta; assembly: GCA_027475135.1. Classification (NCBI taxonomy): domain Eukaryota; kingdom Metazoa; phylum Arthropoda; class Insecta; order Diptera; family Tephritidae; genus Bactrocera; species Bactrocera correcta. The sequence continues at coordinate 49,042,074 of CM050326.1, forward strand.
AATTTATTTTTTGTTTTATTTTTTTCCTTTAATTAATTTTTTTATTTATTTTTCATATTCATTTTTTAAGTTATTTTAATATATTTTATTGATTTATTTATTGATTTTATTTTATTTTACTTTATTTTATTATTTTTAATTCAATTTTTACTTCCTTAATTATTTATTATAAATTACATACCATTTCTATTTGTTAAGGTCAGTTTTATAAAAATTTACTTCTATTAACTTTTTTCACGCTCAATTTTGCCAATTAGTACTAATTACAACTTTTCTTGCTCAGTCTTTAGACTAACTATGCTCACCTTTGTACAGTCAATCATTGCAGTTTTTATTGGATTTTTCTTTGCTAACAATTTGATTACAATCTGTTTACTTTTAATAGCAAAATAAATCATTTTCACGCCAACACTCTTATCACACTTCTACAACAGCAATTAAGCAGGGTAAATGCCTGAAAAGTGCTGGGCGTTACAGACAATGCACGCAAACGCGTAAAAACAAAATAAATGATAGCAGTAAATGAAACAAAAATTGAAATAAAATAAGAAATATGGGACTAAAATATTGCACACTACTATATGTATTTCTTTAAATTAAATAAATATAAAAGACATGTATATATGTATGTACATATATATTTATTGAAATTTGTATTTATAATTTTCTTTTATAAATGCCAATTAATCCAGAACTGAAAAAATTGTTGACATTGTAAAATAGTTTATTAATTTTTTTTTTTTATTTTTTTGGAACTTTAAGAAATAATTATCTTATTTTTGTAACCTTCGGAATCTGCTGCTTTCTTTTTTGAATAGTAATTCTAATTTTTTTCATAGCAAAAACTTCTAAAATTTTTTATGAAATAATTTAAATTATCTTTTTTTAAGTTTTTAATTTTTTTGGATGTTTCTTTATTTATTTTTTACATTCTTCTTTGCTTTATAAAAAATGTTCACTTTATATGGAATTTTTTAAGTAAAATATTTTTTAATTTTAAAATCAAGAGATATCCATCTATTCATATTACAAATAAATTAAAATAATACTGATGTAATAAAAATGGTATTCAATGTAACTTAAAATTTTCGAAAAATATTTTTCCGATTTAAATTAAACAATATATTTATTTATTTATTCCATTGAGGGTAAGTTTTTTTTTTTAATTATTGCTTAAGGTATTAATATCCACTTACAAGTCAGAAGAAACACATTTTTTGTGATTTTTTTTTATTTTTTGAAGGGGTATTTTATTTCAGTGGTTATATACAGTTAGAACTTTCGAAAACTCGATTTTTTTTACTTAACCGATTAGTCTTATATTTTAACACGAGTTTCTTAAATAAATATATATTTTAAACAATTTTTCGAATATTTTTTCTCACCAATAAATAAATTTTGAAGGTCAAAAATCGATTTTTTGTTTTTTTGGGAAACCGCCTTATTGTCAAAAAATTTAATTTTGCTTATTTCTTCGATTAATCCAACTTTTAATATTATTTTAACGAAATCTCTTTGGTTTTATGATTTAAGAGAATCCAGTTCAGTGCCAGAGATTAGCTGTAGTTCGTTTCCAAATAAATATTTTTACTGATACTAAGACTTAAATACAGTTAAAAGACACCATAATATGTCTACAAAGTTTTGAATCCATAAATTTAAAAGTTTTCTTAGATCTTCTGGAAAATTCGCCTTTTTCAGCCTTCTAACTGTATATAACCCTTGATTAAATAAACGAACATAAAAGCAATACGCAACACATTTTTACTAAAGCAACCTTCAACTACAAAAAAAAATCCCTTCATTATTGTTGTAGGAGAAACTGAAATTTAACATTAAGAAGTCATACCCAAACTTTGTGTCGACCGCTGTGACAGGCGATTTATTTTAAACAACTTTTGACTTCCTTCATTGCTTAGCTGATCTCTAAGCTCCCAGAAAAAATGATTGGCGGTCAGAAGGATTTTTCTACTTAAAAATATTTCAAAGCCAAAAATCAAAAATATTTATTATTACTAAAGATGAAAACCAATAATGAGCAAAGAAAAAGCACAATGCTGATTTTGACAAAATGGAGGCTTATAAAAAACTAGCTGCTTGTGTCAAAGTATAGGCTTCAGAAAGGTTGAAATAATCGAAATTATTATTAAAAATACTATCGCTTCCATCATTAATTGAGAACATAATATATAACTACTAAAAAAAATTTAAAGTAGTAGTCTGGTGCCTTGGGTTCAAAAAAATGGAAATCTTAATTTAAAAGTACAATGTCTTGAGAATATACTGTAAAAATTTCAGACAGAAATTCGAAATATTTTTGGAGTTATAACGAGTTTCCTAGAGCGCCTCGGAGTCCAACTTCTAAGGTCGACCGAACTTTAAACGCGTTTTTCTCAAAACATTGGCCGACCAGAAAGCCCGGGTCCTAACTTTTTTTCTACTGAACCGATTGCTTTCAAATTTCAACAGGCTGTTTTACATACTTACGAGAATTTTTTTCACCCCTAACCTTTTACTTTAAAACCCTTTCTTTGCTGAAATAAAAGGATTTTGTTTAAGGTCCGTCATTTTGTTACTTGCATTTAAAATTTAACTTCAGGAGTTCCGACCAGAATGACATGTCTGTAGACTAAGATTAATCAAGAATATTTAATTTCAGATAACATCAAGAGCAAAAATCACCCAGGCCACCCACGTGCATTTTTTTTTTGAGGTTCCAACTTCGAGTGGCAATAATGATAGTAATAAAGTCTTAAATTTTTTCAAATAATTTTTTTTTTTGTATTTTCAATATGTAAATAAAAACACTCTAAGTATTCAGGATAACTCATTTTTATTTTCCTATAAAAAAAACCACCGTCCAAAGAAGTCATGCAAATAGGCATAAGTTACCAGACAACTATCTTAATATGAAATTTTCTTTATAATATTTATTTATTTATATTAATTTTCCGGCATATAAAATTAGAAATAATATTAAGTTTTATACGTTTTTTTACCCATGCTTGCTGCAGTGTAGTTAGTTTTGTTTACATATTTTTTTTATTATTTAATACAAAGTAATACTGAAGTTAATTTATGTCAACTTAATTATTTAAATAATCTAAAATATTTTTAAATAATACGCAACGTATTTTTTTATTATTTTATTTTATTTTTATTATTATTATTTTTTTTTTGAGCTATTATTAAAATATTTACCACACATTTAAATATTTTTAAGAGGTTTGTTTTTTATGTACACAAAACTGATTTTTTTATTTTTATTTTTTCATTCGATTTTTTTAAATCATTATTAAAAAAATGCAAAAGTCAACTGAAAATAAATTATTTTTTTTTAATATTTTTTAAAAATAATAATTCTTTTAACTTCAAAGAAATTTAGATTTTTTTTAATACTTATTAGTCATTATTAAAAAATCTCTAAATTCCTTTGTAGTTTAAATAATTATTATTTTTAAAAAATATTAAAAAAAAATAATAATTTTATTTTCAGTTGACTTTTGCTTTATTAAATGTGAATTTAAATTTTTTTTTGTATTTTACTTATTCTTTTAAATTATAATATTTTTATTAATATTATAATACTGAACTTTATATTTCATTTTTTTAATTATTTTATTTTATGACCAACATTTCCATATTTTATATAATTTTAGACTTTATTTCAAGCTTCAATATTATCAAAATAAAAAAAGTCAATATTTTGTTTTGCTATTATAAACATATTAATTAAAAACTCTTGCTTTATTAAATTTGTACTTTTATAACTTTTTTTTTCATTTCATTTTTTTATTTTTTTATTTTTTTTTTTTGTTTTTGATTACGATATTATTTATGATCTTTATAATTCATATATTTTTTCAATACTTTTATTTTATTATTATTGTTATTGTTTCCATATTTTAAATATTAATAGACTTTAATGCAAACTTCAATTTCTTTCGCGCAATGATTGATTGCCCACAATAACCATAAATTAATTATGTCATTATATTTACACCGTTTTCTTTTTTATTTCATACTATTTTTCAACTTTTTCGCCACAAAATCATACAACTAACTGCATTTGACGGCGCGCACAGCTTGATGCTGCCGCCGTCGCTACTTTACTACTACTTACTTCCCCACATGCGCACATTCACCTAAAAGTATATCACACATGTTCCCACAGCACACACGCGCAGGCACAAGCGCGCAGCTTCAGTTATCACGGCGCAGCGCTGGCCACAGCGAGTGATTGATTGATCGTTAACTGCCTGCAATTGCCACTGTCAACAGTTTGACACCAACATTAGCTACAGTTATGCACACGCACACACACGTAGACACATGTGTGTATATGAGCGCTAACTTGTTCATATGTGTGTGTGTGTGTGCTCACTGCACTTGCCGCTTTGTTGGCTGGCTCTGACAAAAGACTCCAGCTGCGAACTCGCCGCGGTCACGTGTGTGTCTGTGCAAATCGCACTGGTTGCAAATAATTGCAATCAAATCAAAGCATTCAATGCAATACGCTCTGTGCAATGCCGCCTACACAGTGTTAATGTGATAATCCTGTTGTTTTTGTTGATTTACTTAACTTTTTTAAGATTTTTATAAATTGCAGTTCTTCAATGAAGTGTCTGCATCGCGAGTAACGCTTGTTATTATTGTAATGTTTTGTTTTTAATTTTTTATGTTAATTCTATTGCCTTTTTACGCATAAATTCTTTTGCTTTTCAAAAATTAAAAGTTTTTAAATCTTTAAAAATTATATGGAGATGCATGCAGCCCAAAGATATGAAAATAAAGTAAACATAAATAAAATTAGTGAAAATATTAAGACATAATCATTCAATTATTTTATCTGTTTTATATACTGAAAACGAGAAAAATCAGTCAAAAACTGAAAACGAAACTTTAATTCTTTACTGAAATTCGCAGGTGCACGATCTCCAGAAATCTCACAACAAAAAACAAAAAACATTTCCAAAAAAGTATTTTAAGTATACAAAAGAAATTTCCGTATTTTGCATGCTGTTAATTGGTGCTCCCGTATCCTCTTGTATTCTACTACTAGATAGTTGGGCTTCGCGGAAGCTCGGCCAGCACTTGGTCCCCATCGGTTCAAGCCCAAGATCGATCGCAAGAGATCTAGTGATATATTTGCCTTCAGTAAGTCTAGCTTTTCCCTAGTTTTGGTGCTTTTAACAGGCCATTGCTCTATTGGCATCCCCGTAGTAAGGTTGGGAAACCTACCAGACGTCATCTGCAGAATATGTATGGAAGAACATAAAGAGGAAACAGCTTAACACTTTCCTCTTGACTTCTTTACTCTTGACCGCGTTTGGGAAGTCTAGACTGAAACACTTGAGAGCGCATACCTTCAGGCATCCCACTGAGCTGGCGGGAATGGAAATTAAGCGCCTGTGCAAATTTGTATTGACTACAAGGCGTTTTGCTAATTTATAAGTTCGAATATAGAAGTTCTTCTTTCCTATATTTTAGAAAATTTTTCGCAAATTATTTAAAAAAATATTAGCTAATAATTAAACACAAAATGTAAATGAATTTTCAAATTAAAATTATAACGAAATTTGCGTTCATCGAAAAATCTCAGTTGGGGCCTATTTCTGGCTTAAAAACTTTGTCAACAAATAAATTTGTCGCTACTTGGGTGATTCAAATCCTCGAGTGGTTCTCTCAACCTTCTGGGGTAAACATTTTCGTTTGCTATGAGAATCCCTTAAAACAAGAACGTGACTATACGACAACGGAAAAAACGAATGAGAGAGATACAAGCATATTATATTATCTCGTAATAACCGACGTCAATACCTAGAAAATATGTATCGCACTGCTGTTCTGAGGCTGGTATCGGCATACGGTACGGTAAATATCTTTATAAAAAACGAAAAGTCGCCCTATATAAACAACGTTGCAATTGAGGCTGATCCTGAGCGCACGTTTTTCAAATGCAAACGTCAGCACAGCGAGCAAAGCGAAATAAGGTAAGCTGCCCACTTTCCTCGATCTCCTGAATGCACAGAAAATTATAACTCTGATGCTGCAAAATATGGAAAACTTAAAGAACAAGAAAACTCACATACAAACTGTACTGCGGTTAAAAAAACGGCACTTAAAGGCAGGTGATGACACATAAGTCTTGAGATGAGTGGCATGTTCCATTACTCTGACGACGCAATGATTATGTGGTTGCATTTTACTCAAGCTTCTCACAAGAAGAAAAGGACCGACAAACGTGGGTTGTTTTAAATTTAATATTCCCTCTTAGTAGTCTAAAACTTTTCTTCCACCGTCTTTTTTTTCTCTTGTAAATTTAAGGCTTGTGAAATCATATAGATAGTAGTAGGTAGTAGTAGAGTAATAGTATCATATTATCTATGTATGTGTCAGCATCACTAAAGCGTGGACGGGTCCTCAACCGCACTTTTCTTGGAACTAAAAAGAAAAGCAAAATTTCCCGCAAATGTCGAGAATTCGGCTCAAAAAGTGAGAATAAGTTTGGGATGCAAACAGATGTCTACAAATATTTTGTTGGGTTAATGTTGGCACAAATATCTAAGATCGACATAAAATGATTTAATCGATTTAATCGACCAGTGCTTGACCCTGGAGACATCTATTGGAAAACGGCGGAAGCAAAGTTATAGACCTTCTTCTTTTAATAAAATTTGTTTAATAATTTTGAGAAAATTTGGAGGCAAAAAATACTATGAAAGAATAATTTCCTATGAGAAAATGAAATGCAAATTTTTTTGTTTTGTAAGACCATTTTGGCTTACATTAAGGTGTCTTAAGCAATATTATATAAATTAAGTTGTGAGCAGAACAACTAAAGAGCACTTCTTAATTAAATCACAAAACAATAAAATCAATTGAAAAATCAGATAAATAAAAAAAAAAATTGTATGCCACTTTTATAGACCAGTGCAGTTTCTAAATGGTAAAAAAGTGAAAAAAATTCTTAGTATGTTGAAACCCGTTAGAAATGAAAGACAAAAAAAAAAGATAATAATTTAAGAGCAAGCTGATGTCGGGAAGAGGAGGGGCGTTGTTAAATTTTTGTAGATTAAATACGGTTTATCTCGATTTCCTACAAAACTAAGAGTTCCAGAGAAAAAAGTTATATGAAAAAATTGAACGTAAGAGCTACAGCTGTTATTTTAACACCTTTTTCCAAGGATCGTAACAGTTATGAAGAAATGAGCAAAAAATTAATTTTAATGATTATTATTCGATTTATATTTTTAATCGTTATAGTTTTACCTTTACTTTCCCATAACAAAATATGAGTAATTTCATCAGTTTTATTTATTGCTCACAGAATAATAGTTAAGCTTACTCTTTAATTCTAATTACATACGGGTTATGAAAAACTCACTGCATAACTATTATTATTGTAACACAACGATTACCCTTTTCCCTTCCAACCGATGTGAGAGCCCATCCGCATACGTGTCATGAGTGGCAAAAAATTACGAGACAGATAGATCACATAAAACAAGTATGCAGGAATGAGAATTAGAATCCTGAAAATTTGATTTACAGACAGAACAAAAAAGCCTTCTATCTGTTCCATTTAGGATTTTTACTAAGATATTATATTCTTAGCTTTCTTAAGCATTTATCTACGACTCGAAAGTATAGGTAGATTTATAAGTTTTAAACGACTAGTGTATGGAGGAAGACTTGACACAGAATCACATCGTAAATACAGTAAGGCGAAAGGAAAACATTGTTTTTGAACCGACTCTAACTTGCTAGAAAATTGATTAAGTCATCACAACAACAACAACATACACTTTTCATCAACTGGAGTTTATAATTTCAACGTTTACATTAACGGCATATAATAACTGTCTGTCAAGAAAAATAAAACTTCTGAAAGAACTCTTATTTTGTAAACGAAAAAATCAAAATGTGACAACTATTTTGTGACCAAAAGTAAAAATTAAAATTTTAAAGTTGGCATAACTATGTAGTCCACAAAATTTTCAAATCAAATATCTACGTTTTTGCGTTTTTTTTTATTTTTACCTTGTACAAAAACACATTGTTTTATAAAATTCGTTGTCAACACTTCTTCTTACGTCTCAAACACACTGTCAAATTTTTAATGTTAAATATTATGTGGGAAACCTCATTTCAATTTCCTCAAGAAACATCCGTCACTGTCAAACAAAAATTCTCGCGTTAAAAATTCACACTTTTTTAAGAATCAAAATGCTTTCATTGATATCTGTACTTTCTGAACGTATTAAAAGTTATTACATTACAATGTTAAATTTTCACAGAAAATTGAAAAAACACACACAGAATTTTTCAGCGAAAATTTCCTTTCAGGTCAATACTTTCCATAGCTCTCATATGCCTAATATAAGATTTTCGAACTTGAGCTAGTTTAATAAAATTAAGAGAGCGTGTTTTTCTTAAAACGTTGCACATTTGTGCTTTAAATGAATGCAATCGGTTGGAAACTCGCCCTAGACCCCATATAACTAACGAGCCTAATATTCTTGAAGGCACTTCGCTGGCTTTAATCCTTGCAAGTTGCAAGAGTATAAAATGTGCGGTTATACCCGAACTTAGCTCTTCCTTACTTTTTTATATATGGTTTTAAAATTTCATATTTATGAAAAATTTTTTTTTTAATTTTGTTTAAATTACCCGTTTCAATATATTTGTTTGTGATCACAGCAAATTCTATAATAAAGCTATAAAATGACAAATAAAAACAGCAGAAAACTTCATTTCTCTTTATTTCTGGAAAAAAATGTTCACTAATTTTTTCAACACTTGAAAAAAAAACCAAAAAATATTGGGCAAGTCACACTGCCATGTCAAAACAAACTTCTTCACTAACAAAAAATTCAAATAAATTTTACGGAAAAAAAAGTTTTAATTTTTGAAAATTTGACAACTTTTTTTTTTAATAAATAAAAAAAATATAAAAAAAATCCGGCCACTCCAAGATTAGCAGGGATAGTTGTCAAATTAATTGAAGTTTTTTTTGAGGAAAAAAAACAAAAATGGCAAACTTCCAAAAAATGACGAAAAAACCGATTCTTTTATATAATTGATCGTATTAAATTTTTTTCGTGTAGTTTTTTGAAAAGTTCATTCAAAAACAAAAATCAAAAAAAAAAGGTCCCCAAAAGTCAATTTCTCCAAAAGTTATGGCTATTTGAAAATAAAAAAGCCATTTTTTTGAAAAATTCATAACTTTTTCAAAGTTGGACAAAAAATTTTGAAAAAATTCTCAAAAATGTTTTTTAAAGGCTAGAAAAGGATGGATAAGTTTCAGCAAAATCTAAAGGGGTCGGGTTCAAAAGTGGTCGATTTGGTATGGAATACCCCATATATAGGAACCAATTTGCATAACGCATTGCAAAATCATAAATTTTTACAAACAAAAAAAAAAAAACAAAAAAAAACAATTTTTTATAATTTTTTTTTAATTATATAAGGTACTTACAACTTGTAAAATCATAAATTTTTACGCTTATTTAAAAATAACAATTCTCAACGCTATGTTTTCGGTTCCTTATAACTTATAACTTTATAAGACTATAAGTGGATCCGGTCATGCGTTGCTGTACATTTTATACTATTATTCATATAAAAAACTATTCAATAGTGAAATTTTTATTTACGAATAAAGGCGAAAACATTTTTGTTGGTATATGAATCCAAGAGGTTGTTTGAGGTTTAATTTTGTATATTTTAATACAAAAAAATTTTATTGAAAAAAAATAACAAATTTATCATTATTTAAATAACAATATCTGGTCACAAGCATTTCTGTCTAGTTAATAGATTTGTCCGCTTAATAGCTTGAACTTAAAAAACCTTAACAAATTGTGGAACTGGCCAAAAAGCATGGTTAATGGAGATGTCCGCTTAATAGAGCGTCCAAATAATAGAGCTTTCACTGTATTTTTTATTTACGAATTGTTTTTACTATCCTATCTTCTAAGTTGGTTCGAACTGGAGTGTGTTAAATTTTGCTAAAATCAGTTTTGTAGTTTAGAAGTCCATCGCGGACATACAACGTGACACGTAATTTTTATATTTTTATTATTTTTTATTTATTTTCATATATTTATCAAAATATGAAACCCCTCATATTAAGGTAACATGTTGAATTGGCACATATAATTACCTATAAATCATGTGATGATAACATCATGCTCATTGTTTCAATTTACCAACAAACTTTGCGCTTGAATTAGCACTTGCTTTTGTTTTTTAACATAAACGTAATTTTTTATTTCCACTATAATGCCATGTTTTAGCACAAATGCCGCATTAAATTTTTTAGCACTGTATTTTTAAGCAATTTTTGTTGTTAATGCTTTTTTTTTTAAATAACTTATACAAATATATGTTTTATATTTATATACACATATTTATTATTCCCTTTTTTTTTGTTTTTTTTTTTTAACAATTTTTTCTTGCAACATTTATTCCAATTTTTGTGAATTTAATTCATACACTTGCTGCTCGCACCACGGTTTCTTAGTATTTCCACATATCCGTTATCACTTCACGGCCAAACGATTTTACACATTCGCTAAATGTCAACACAAGCCGCACTTATCTTAAGGGCACTCATTTTATTTGCCATAACTCAAATCCGCTTCGTTTCGTTTCGGCCAAACACCTATGAACACTGTCACTCTCAGCACAAGTGTGATCCTTTGAGTGCAACACGAATACGCATGCTACTCCGTGGCACGAAATGTATTTGTATTTTTCGTAACGTTCTAATCGGCAGTTGCCGCACACCGACTGCTTGCGTTCAAAACTCGTCACACACTACCGACACGATCGCGCGAAGAAAGCAAAGCTGCCCCCAAAAGGCAGAGCCAAAGCGCAGCACAACCGGCAACGATAAGACCGGCGAGAACCCTTTAACTGGCGCAAAAGAGTCGAGCAAGTACATACATACAAACAGAACAGAACAGCGTTGAACAGCGCTGCAGATGAAGAAGAAGCAGCAGCGCGCAAGCCGTTGAAGGAGACGAAGAAAAGCAGTCAGCGGCGCATTGGCAGGTATTGTTTAAGAGCGGTGAATGCTAGAGGCAGTAGTTTGGAGCCAACCGCATGTAAAATGCTGCCACTTTTCTTATGCACTTTTGCCGCTGCTGTTGTTGTTGTTGCTGTTGCTACTACTCAACTTTTCTTTATTTCATTTTTTTTTGTATTTTTTTTGTTTGTTTGTTATTACACTCTCATTTGTTTGCACGGCTTTTCATGTGAATTACTTTTTATTTGCTTGTCTTGCACTCAATTTTTACATACACACAAACGCACTAAAGCGCACACTAATCCCATAAACCACATACGCTTGTATGTGTGATTTCTTCACCAATAATCCACCACCGACGGGCGCGCGACTTAAACGTTCAACACGGCGCACTCAAACGTCGAGCACGCAAAATAACGACGGCGTACCACACGCGCTGTGCGAGTCCAGTTGAAATCAAGCGGCGCTAGTCCCCAAGCAAGTGCGTTACGCTACGGCGGCTAAGCGTTCGAGTCGTTTGTGTAAACGCGCGTACATATTTAATACCAACTACTAAACTGTTATAGCATGCGCGCGCGCATTCACCAAAAGCAAGCGATAGAACTTTAACGGCGTAGCGAACGACGAACAATAACGAAGTAAACACTGCGCTTGGCGAGCGCAATAGTAGGAGCACCGCTGGCTACAGCCAAAGAAAAATGCAAATTCAAAAAAACCAGTTCGCGTTAGTGTGACGAGACCGCAAGCAAATAAGAAGCGAGCAGCTTATGTTTATTGCGCGCGCATATGTATATGTATGTGTGTGTGACTTTAACACCCACTCAGCAATGTGTGTGCGCACATATACATTCAAAACGCGCGCGCGTACATCATTTAAAGCCATTGCGGTGGCGGCGCGCTACGGCAACTCCCACTTTTCGTTTAAGCCAGCGCGCGACTGAGTGGAGAGCGCCACAATTCGTAGTTGCACTTACGTCGTTTACGTTTGCTTGCGCACGCGCTTACGTCACGTAAGCTCATTACGGTTTGACTTTGACTTTCAAGCGCGCTCGCTCTCAGCCTATGCACACATACACTTGCGCGCCGCCAGTTTAATATGCGCGCTCACTTGGTTCGTGGTGTGCGTTTTTGTCGCGCCGCTGATTGGTTCTTGTGGCTTGCGCTTAGCTTACTGGCTGCTTGATTTACTATTATGGTCATAATCGTTCGTTTTTCTTGCTGTAAAAACTTGTATCTTTTTGGCTTCTTTGTGTTTTAAGTAGTCTCAGTAAGTTGTTTTAGTTTTGTATTCCTGTTGTTAGTTGCGCGCGCTTTGTTGTTGTCAAATCATTGCCATTTTGCTTGATTTTTCTATTGTTTTGACTATGCTCCCCCGCGCGACGCGTTCCGCTTTGTCTAATTAACATAAAAGGCGTGTTTGTTTTATCTGGAAACTATTATTGTTATATCAGCTATAAATCAGCGAAACAAGTTTGTGAATTATGTAAAATATTTTAAAGCCTAAAGAGCGGAAAATAACAATAAATAAATGCCAACAATAGTAGAATATGGTGCGCGCCGCGCTGTCTTGCTTGCCAATATGTATTTAAAAAATTACAATCACATACACATACCATTAAGATATATTACTATGCAGTTATTGCTGGTTTTTATTGAGAAATATACTAGAGACTTCATGAAATATAAAGCCTACTCAAATTAAAATAAATACATGTGAAATTTAAAGTTCTAATTTGTTGGTTTTTTCGATTTAAAGTCGAAATCAAGTCTGCTCATTACTATTCGAATTAAAAAACTGTG
>CM050326.1:49055408-49180408 GCA_027475135.1 Bactrocera correcta
CAAAAACTTTATGTTACATCTGAAACGCTAAAAACCAATGAAAGTGAGCTAAATGGTCCATTCCTACAAATTAAAAATTCAGCACCCTAGTAATCATACCGATTGAGGACAATCGATTTAAGAGGGGAAGAGTTAACACAAGCGGTGTTACAAATGTTGCAAACACGCGCACTTTATTTCACCAATGTTAATAACCCTTAGCCAACATCCGGCACGAGCCTTCACCTCAATGTTAATTTGCTTAAAATCAAAAATATTAAAATTTTTATTTAATTTTGCCAATTTAGATTCTATGTAATTTGCTGGTGCAATTGTGTAAATGACCGTCAAAAACATCGAGAAGAAGAAGAATACGAGTAGTCAGCAATCATCAACCGACGCGGTCACACGAATCAACATTTTCCGTTTCTCTAAAATTTAACATGAACTATTTATTTATTTTTAATTGAACCTTCACACACACAAATAAACATTGTTAATGAATACACAGTTTTAAAAAAATCCTGACAAACGCTTTTCTTTATTTAATGTATGTAAATGTAAGTATATCGTTAACAATTGTTACAATACAGATCGCACGTAATTCACTAATGCAATAATGTTGACACAGCTGTTTGAGCGATTTCCGATCAGTACGTAAATTCAATAACCTCTTCTCAGAATTTAGCCAGCAAACTTTCAGGTGCGTTGGCATAAATTTAGCATATAAAAGAACTAGCTATTAAGATGTAAGTCAGTGTGAATTGACTCGGAATAAAGATGGACATACTGTCCAAATAAAATAAAAAAAAATACAAAAAAAAAATAAATAATTTTTTTTTTTATATGTTTTCGCACTAGAAAACATAACTTGTACATACAACACATGTATTTATACATGTACATATATGAACATACATATGTATGTACTCGAAGGAATTTCCACTATATTACGGAAATTACACTATATATATAAGGGAAATTCCATCGAGTACATACATGAGTTAACGCCAAATACGTTAACAGTGCCAAAGGCACCTCACTTCCGCCCCAAACTTTCGCTGACGCAGCACACGCGCCAACGTTCTGGCAGCGATCAGAAGGGAGTTCTAGGAATCCGATCACCAGGCAAGACAGGTGACCGGATTAGTTAAGGCTAGTTTAAGCTTACATTTAAGTTTGATAATTGTAATTATTTCAGTTCGTTTTTAGACTCGAATAAAGACGGCCAGAGCTCGTGCTCTGACCAAAATAAAAATACATTTTTTTTATTATTTCCCGCGTAGGGGAAATTAACTGGCGCCCAAGCAGGGACCGCTCGCGAAAGTAGTTTACGCGGCCGGTTAAAGAGTCCTCTAAAAAAAAGAACAATTAAAATACAAAGTGCAAGTGCAATCTGGTGAAAAGTTGAAGTTACAAATTTCAGCATTTGCAATAGCTGAAAAATAAATGAAATTTTTTTTTTACAAAGTTGAACTAACTCAAGCTAAATAAATAATATTTAGACAGAATTAAGCAGTTATTCAATCGCAATTATCGAAGCACAGTGCAACAAAAATTTAAACAAATTATTAAAGAAAACAGTACGCACACAATAAAGTGTATTTTTGCATATATTGAGCGCAGAACAAACAGAAAGTTATAAGCGAAAATTTAAAAGTGCATAAAAGTAATTCACAAACTAACGGCAGTTGGAAAATTATAAATGTGAAACAAAAATCGCTGAAAGCTAAGAAATTTATAAGAAAGACAGTGAATGAAAATATTTAAGCTTGTAATTTAAAAATTCACAAAGGGAAAACCAAAAGTTTGAATACAGTTTGATGTGCTTCCTCGTACAGGTGCAAATATTGCCGCAATGGTTCGTGTATCTAACTAAGGCAGAAACAAAAAGAAACCAGTAACTGTAAATCATCAAAAGTGCTTGTGTGCATTGTGTGCAGAAATAAAGCCGATCTGCCGAAACCCAAACGCAATATTAGCGAAAAATAGCAAGCAGAATATCCACAAGAAGACTCCTCAACCCACGCTTGGAAGAGGACGACGAGGAGCGTGCGACTAGGAAGACCCCAAGTAGCCAGCAGGAGGAAAGGGAGCAATCTCCAGCGTCACCTCGTCATGCTTCACAAGATTTTTACGTAGCTATACATTTTTATTTATACCACATATACAATATTATAAATAAGGAGATATTTTTTGTATTAGAAAGAAAGAGATACTAGTATTAAGAAGATTAAATAAAAACAAAATTATAAACAACGGCTTGTACAGCCAATAACAGAAATCTAACAATATTTTATAATACAACTTAATTCTGCGATTCCTACGTCACCCTCCAGAAGAGAAACGCGCCCTTTCCTGGAAAGGGTAAAAATAAAAACAAATAAAAAATAAAAAAGAGGTATCACATATAAAAATAAAATGTCGAACTCGAATAATTTGATACGCCCGCCTGTTCTGCAGGGCACGACAGCAGGTGCTCAAGAGGGCCCCTCGACCTCAGAGGCCGCCCATAGAGTAGGATTAGGAGCCAATCAGGACCAATTGACTGCAGTAGTCATGGGTGTGGTCCAAAATAATTTTAAACGCACGGCAAGCGTCTTGTGCAAAACGCACTAAATCCGAATTCTAATTTTGCCGATTTCTCCGATCAAGGAATCGACCCGGTATATAGAAATAACTTGACTGACCTTGATAAAATTCCGGACGTAGTCCGTTTTTAGACTCGAATAAAGACGGCCAGAGCTCGTGCTCTGACCAAAATAAAAATACATTTTTTTATTATTTCCCGGGTAGGGGAAATTAACTTATGTAAGTTAACGCAACATACGCCGAAATTGGCTTACATAGCTTTTACAAATAACCGACCACTCAAAGCTTACGTAAGCATGCGACTTGGACAGCGGTCGCTATCCCACGGTTAAACGGCACCACACGCGCATCCAGAGTAAGTCAGTGCTGCTTTTCAACAACAACAACGACTTCAATGCACCTGTACGTGCAACGTGACTTGCTAGCATAAATTAGGCGTAAGAAGATTTTTGTAATTAATTCTAAGTTTGGTTTTCAACAATAAACACACGGCTCGCTGCCAAATAATAATTGTGTTTTAAATGTGAACAAATAAATAAATAACTTATTTACATACATATGTATGTACTCGAAGGAATTTCCACTATATCACGGAAATTACACTATTAGGCAATTCACAAGCTTTGTTGTATGTCTTATGTCATATTTTAATATTCTTAAAAAATACGACACTTGTGAGCACCCTTAACCCCACTTATGTACCGGGTTGAAACGGCGGCGTTTTGGTTTACAGTGCAATAAAATCATTTGCACTGAATATCGTGGTTTCCTTCCATATTAATAACGAAATTTATTAAATTTATTAATTTCAAACACTTAAACGCCAATAAACAAAATACAGCTGATACAATAGCGAACTCAAGAAACATACCACGCAGTGTTGTATCAGTCATATTTCAATTTTGCATGTGAAACAACAACAGTGTTGGTATGACAGTAATAAAAAAATATGACAATATGACGATATGACACACTATGACACCTTGTGAATACCCTATATATGTATAAGGGAAATTCCATCGAGTACATACAGTATGTAACACAATTGAGCAAATAAAATCAAATATTCCTGATTTCAAAACTTTTTTGCACTACGCAACTTGTTACGAAAAGAATATATATGTATATGTATTCGAATAGGCACACTAGTTGAGTTTTTTTCACGGAAATATAACGGTACAATTTCTCAATAATTTTCTGGCTGCGTCTGGTTTGCGCCACGTGCACATTTGCTCAATTGTGTTACAACATCAATTGTGTTACAACATGCGATCAGGCGTGTGAGCATAACAAAGACCAAATAAACAACTTTCGAGTATTTTAAATACCACTAACTCTATTTATCAATTAACTAACGTTTTCAGAAGTATTTTTCATTTTATAAACGGTAAGTAGAATTAGAAAGGTTGTTTTTTGTGAAGCTGATTAACTTCGTGTGTTTTTTTTAGAAATATGAAGAAAATTGCTGACTCTATTAAAAAATCTGTGCTTCAATGGTTGAATGAAGGGCTCTCATATAGGCAAGTTGCAAATTTAGTTAAAATTTCATTTGGGTCAGTGAAAAATATTGCTAATTGTCATGAAATATCAGTACCAAAACATCGATCTGGTCGGCGATCCGTTTTAAATAACCATGATAGACGAACTATCAACCGTCTGGTGGCCTCGGGAGCAGTAAAATCAGGTACTGAGATTCAAAAAGAACTGGAGAGGACTTACGGAAAACAAGTTTCTCGCATGACTGTACACCGCTAGTTGAAAAAACTAGGTTTTAAAGCCAGGCGCAAAATTAAAAAACCTTTGCTTACTAAACGTCATCAAGAACTACGTCCAAAATTTGCTAAAGCGCACCGAAACTGGACTCCAGAACAGTGGGCGAATGTATTTTGGACAAACGAAAGCAAGATTAATCTTCACGGGTCAAACGGAATACATTACGTTTGGAAGAAACCATCAAAGACTATTACGCGCCGCGATGTCATCCCAACACTCAAATTTGGGGGCGGAAAAGTCCTTTTTTGGGGTGGCTTTTGTAAAAGTGGTGTTGGGGACCTAATTTTAATCGACGGAAATATGGACGCGAATATGTATATAGATATATTAAGGCAAGGTTATTTTTCTTCGTTGGAGAAATTGGGTCTGGACAGTAGCAAAATCGTTCTGATGCAAGACAACGACCCCAAGCACAAAGCTAAGAAGACTATGGAGTATCTTAGAAGTCAACAAATTGAAACTTTGGAATGGCCCCCTCAAAGTCCCGATATTAATCCTATCGAGAACCTGTGGTTTGTTTTAAAAAAAAGGGTATACAATTATGCCAGTCCACCGAAAACAAAGGCGGAATTATTTACTAGATGTGTAGAAGTATGGAAATCCATCACTAAGAAAGAATGTGAAGATTTAGTCAATAGCGTTCCCAAGCGGATTGAAGCGGTGATTGCGGCCAAAGGAGGCTATACTAAATATTAAAGCGGTAAACATTACATTGTATCAAAATTGAGCAAGTGCCATACAAGAGAATTTATATTTTCTTCTTACAAAACCTGAATAAATTTGTTACTCTTTTGTTGTTTTATATTATAGACGGACTGAAGAATGTATTTGAAAAAACTGTAATTCAATTCGCCCAAATTAAATACTAATTTTTTGTAAGAATCCATATTCGTGATTTTATTTGCTCAATTGTGTTACATACTGTACATACAACAAATGTATGTACTTGTTTATATGTATGTATGTAAGTTAGCACATATACAAAATATACAGACAATTTTGTAAGTAAAATCCAATTCAGCAATATTTTGCATTGCTCAAGTAAAATTAAATCAAATAAAATTAATTTCCAAAAATTGTAATAACAAAAACACATTTCGTCGGCACTATAACAAGCGGAAACCGAAGCGGAAACCGTGCCGCCGCAATGTGAGCTGTTTCACAACCAAACTGATATTCGCCCTGGTTTTAGCTTACGTTATGATTATTTGATGTATAGAAATAAGTTCTAGCCAGTAAGAACTCGTACATATGTAAGTTTTTAGTAAGTAAGCAAAATTTGATTATAAAAACTAAGTAAATTTATTGAATAAAGGGAGTTCAATTTTGCCAGCAGCAAAGGTGCGTGTTGATATTATTGGTGGGCAGCATTAACTGGCGCCCGAGACTTCAAATTTAAATTGTCTATATCGGTTGAAAAAAGCAGCGTTAGAAAACTCTAAATCGCGCATTGATAAAATTGTTGTTGCCCGCGAGCAGAAAAAAAACAGCGTTAGGAAACTGCTGTTATCTAAACAAAGTGTTTAAAGTAACTCTAATCGCACATTAATAAAACTTCTGTTATCCGCGTGTAAGTAACTAAGCAGCTTAACAAAACTGCTGTTATCTAAAAACGTGCTCAAAGAGACTCAAAACTGTGCATTAATAAAAACTATTGTTGCCCCTAAACAAGAAGGAATCAACGTAGAAAAGCTGCCATAACACCAAGTGCTCAAAGTGACTCTAATACGACAATAATAACTGTGCAACTGAGAAAATTATTCTCGCAGCATATTCAACTGTGTAGACAAAAGTGCAAAACCACCAAGACAACAATCAAAGCCTGAACTGTGACGTCATCCACTCCCAAGTAGCGGAGTAAAACACCTCAAAAAGAACAAGTGGACCGCCCGAAATCAGGATGCAGAAGCTGATACTCCCGATACTGTTACTCTTACCGTACTGGACGACTGCGACGGTAGACACTTACGAATATAACAGCCCGCTCGTAACGATCAAACAAGGACAAGGAAAAGTCAGTAAAGGAACATATAAAATTATTCATACTATCGACTTGAACGAATACGAAAAAATTGCCCATGACATCAGACTTACTATAAACCACGAAATTAGTAAAACAAGTATTTTACTTCCACAACTAAAACATCAACTTTCCGAAATAGATAACCTTCTAAGCCAACTACGAACAAAAAACACAACCATACAGAAGAGATCAATCAATTGGATTGGATCCGCCTTGTACAAATGAGCATCTCCCCCGGGCATTTACACACCCACCACACGATCACACATTTCAACTCAACTTCACAACATTGACACGCACCTTCATCATATCCACGTCACAAACCAACAAAGCTTACTTTCCACACTACACACCAGCTGATTCCACACACAAAAAAGGGGACCAAAAGGACAACCGCATCTCACTTCGTTTGCAACTTTAACCGCGACTACCACGCGTGGGCGAACCTTCTAGAACGAGCGTTTTCTCTAAAACCAACAGTTTTCGGCGGTTTAAATATCCAGTTTTCTGTAAAACCAACAGTTTTCGGCGGTTTAAATATCCAGTTTTCTGTAAAACCAACAGTGTTTCGGCGTTTTAAATATCCAGTTTTCTCTAAAACCAACAGTGTTTCGGCGTTTTAAATATCCAGTTTTCTCTCAAACCAACAGTTTTCGGCGGTTTAAATATCCAGTTTTCTGTAAAACCAACAGTGTTTCGGCGTTTTAAATATCCAGTTTTCTCTAAAACCAACAGTGTTTCGGCGTTTTAAATATCCAGTTTTCTCTAAAACCAACAGTTTTTCGGCGGTTTAAGTATCCAGTTTTTTCTACAAACAACAGTTTTCGGTTTTTAAATCGGCAGTTAATAGTGTCGGAGTTCGAGACATTTGTTCTTGCTCATCACCTATCATAAGGGCACAGCAAAAGCGGTGAGTTAGTGAATTTTACACGCCTGGAAATGGTTAGCAGGAAACCCCGATGCTACGGACTGGGACCGAATTCTTTCTACAACACATGAACTGACTGAAAACAGTAACATACAATATACCACAAACGAATACCTTATCAAGACAAATAATAAAATACTAGATAGTTATAACACAATAATGGACGAAATAAGTAAGGATAACAGGGAATTGTTCGAACAGACATTATATAATAGGTTAGGTATAATAAAAGATGAAATTGCGAAAATTATAATGGCAACCCAGCTAGCAAAACAAGGAATTGTCCATTCCCAAATTTTTAATAAGGAAGATATCGCTAATGTTCTTTCTCAAACCGAGACACTACCATTCAGAAATAAACTACAAGCACTCAAATACGCAGAACCCTCTATGATTGTCAAAGATTCACTTCTTTTATATGTAATTTCACTACCACAAACCGAAGATACCATATTCAATAATATTATTATACGTTCAACTGTAAAACACCTTAAGCGAGTTTATTTAGAATTCACTAACCTTTTCATATCCCAAAATGACAAATACGGCATACTAGGGAAATGCATTGAAATAGATGACACTAAAATAAGCAAGAGAAACCAACTTCAAAAACTGGACAAAACCCACTGCATCGCACAAATTCTTAGCGGAGAGAAAGCGCTATGCGATTACCAATACGAAAATAAAGCTATAATTGAGTTAATCGAAGAAGGAACATTATTTCTTTCAAATTTCATTGGAAATATTACTTATAATAATACATCTCTTAAACTAAATGGTATATTTCTTATAAACTTCTTTAATGAAACTATAACCTTGAACAACGTTACTTACACAAACTGGCAAACAAGTTCCTTCCAGGTCTTACCCGCAATATTTCAGAATAACCTAACAGAAAATGAAATCAAACTAGATCTAAACTATTTACATCAACTTCATTTAAATAATGTAAATAAGCTAAGAACGCATAACAGCAAAAATTCATTCTTTCAGTTAGCTCAAGCTTCGTAGCAATTCTTTTTGCAATAACACTATCATTAGCTTTGTATATCATACTAAAACCAAAAAATAGGAATTCGTTTTTTATTCCACCAATAATAGATTATCCACAGATTTCAGTAGCAAATGAAATTTTATCAGCGAGACGCTGATGCTTAAGAAAGGGGGAGTTAGCACATATACAAAATATACAGACAATTTTGTAAGTAAAATCCAATTCAGCAATATTTTGCATTGCTCAAGTAAAATTAAATCAAATAAAATTAATTTCCAAAAATTGCAATAACAAAAACACATTTCGTCGGCACTATAACAAGCGGAAACCGAAGCGGAAACCGTGCCACCGCAATGTGAGCCGTTTCACAACCAAACTGAGGTTCGCCCTGGTTTTTTGCTTACGTTATGATTATTTGATGTATAGAAATAAGTTCTAGCCAGTAAGAACTCGTACATATGTAAGTTTTTAGTAAGTAAGCAAAATTTGATTATAAAAACTAAGTAAATTTATTGAATAAAGGGAGTTCAATTTTTGCCAGCAGCAAAGGTGCGTGTTGATATTATTGGTGGGCAGCATTAACTTGTATGTACGTACTCGATGCAATTTCCATTGTTTACGCTTCGAAAATTTATAACATGCGCACATTTTCAAAGCTGAAAATGTGTTGTTTTTTGTTGTTTGCTGTACTTTTAGATTTACCCATAGATTTACTCGAAGATTTACTTATAGTTTACCCAAAGTTTCATTTCAATTCAAGCAATCGTCGCAACGCTATGAACTGACATGATACGATTGTAACCGAAGCCAGCCATACGTTTACACGATCGTGATTGCCGAAGAACAGATTGTTCATGTTGCATCAGATCAGTTGACGCTGGCAGATACACGAATTGATTAACAATGTTGTCTATACTGAACTGAATTGATTTGATTGTGTGTTTGGCACGACTGTTTGTTCTGATTTTATCATACTCGTTGCAGCTCTCTGATGTAAACCAACATCAAAGAAACTTGAATCCTATTTAATTGGTCACAATAATAAATAAGAACTCGTGCCATCGTTATGATATTTGATGCTTTGCTGACAGACTTAAAAATAATCAAATCTCGAAAGTATAAAAGGCATAGTAAGAGTTCAGTTGTTCAGTTCAATTGCAGTTCAGTTCAGTTTGTCTAGATAAGTGTGTTCGCAAATAGTAAGCGTGTGTGATATCCACGGACTACATAACAGGAAGGAATCCAGGACTACAGAAACATCTAAGGAACTCAAGCTTACAGGACATCGTGCAAACCAAGGACAATAAGTATCCTCTAAAATAAAACAACTTTATTCTAAGTTCCCTTGCAGCTCTTTAATAAACCACGATTTGTTAACACAAAAGAATACAAAATCTTTTATTCAAATTGGAAGATAGACTTACACGCTAAGTCTATAATTGGCGCAGTCGGTAAACCAAAATTAAGTAAGGAACTTTCTATTTTTCTTTTGTGCTAAAGAATAAATATCCTTTGGATCCAGTCAAAAATCCAATAGAGGATATTTCATTCAAATACAAGTATAAAAAATAAATAAAAAAAAAAATTAACTTGTGTATATCGAGGAGTTCGTTCTATGAAACCCTATCACATTCCAAAACGGAGGGAGGAAGAAGATACTAGGAAGGAAGAAATGGCAACATCAGAACAAGCACAGCAAGGACTAACTGGAAACACCATGGAAATCAAATTTGATCCACTGAAGTTCATCAACAGAATGGGTGAGTATAATGGTTAACCCTTTGACGACCACGGGGACACCGGTGTCCCAAATAGAAATAATACAATAAAACAGTAATTAAAAAACTTATTTTATCTTTTTGTTATTTTATCTTATAGTTTTTGAACGTACGTTTTTCATTTTATATGCTGGCAACACCAAAAAAATATCGTTCTTTGTCTATGGCTATTGAAAACTGAGACTTCGTTAAGCGCGCGAATCGAGTATTTTGTAACAGTGCATAAAAGGTGTAAAACTATTTGTTAAAAATTTACAGTGTGAAATAATCATAGCCTGGTAAGTAAATTTTTATTTTATATATTTATAAAACTATTATTTATGTTGTGTATAACGATAAGTCATAATAAACATAAAGGGACACCAATGTCCCTATGGCCGTAGAGAGATACTATTTGCGAGGAATAATTATGTTGTCGTACTGATGTTTTTCGTCAATTACCCTTCATTTTCTTATTCGTGTCGTTACAGATTATGTTTCGCAAAGGACGTGGCCTTTTCGAACTTAAAGAAAATGAAGTGCAACGGATTTTGATGGCTGATAACAGTGACGAAGAGGACAATTTACTGCTTGACGAAGAGGATGAAAGGCTTTTGACTCAGGATGATGATCAAGGGATTGTGGACGTGGAAATTGACGGTACGTTAACTGAACATACTGACTCAACAAGACCTGAGCCTTCCACATCAGCACCTGTAAACGAAGTACAGCATCAACCCGTCTTTAAGTGGAATTCGAGAACATACGCACCAAATGTTTTTCGTGATGTGGAATACGACTTCGGGAAAGTGCAAATCTGTCAAGAAACTGAAAATGGACTAATGACTCTCTTTGATATATTTGGTTCAGCGACAATTTTTGATAATTTAGTGCAATATATAGATCGGAGTCAATACGATATGCTCATCAAAATGGACGGGAGTTTACTATTGATCTCGAAGAAATGAAAGCATTTCTTGGGATGAATGTAGTCATGGGCTATCATATCTTGCCATCATTGAGGGACTACTGGTCTACAGAACCAGACATGGCAGTACAATTCATATCGAATGTTATGCCAAGGACTCGATTCGAAGACATTCGCCGGAACCTACATTTCTGTACCAACGAAGCGGTAAGAGACACAACTAGCTCTAATTATGATAGGGCATACAAAGTTCGGCCAATAATAGAGCATTTCAATGTATCGTTTCAAAATGCCCTCAATAACACAGTAAAACAATCAATCGACGAGCATATGATAAAATTTAAGGGTCATAACGTAATGAAGCAATACTTAAGAAATAAGCCTGTCAAATGGGGCTTCAAATTATAGTGCCGATGTGATGCTGCGACCGGTTATATATTTGAATTTGATCTATATACGGGCAAACGAACTTCTGGAATCGAGTATGGATTAGGTGAATCAATAGTACTACAGCTAACGAAAAAGGTTGAAGGCTTGGATGTGAAATTTATATGGACAACTTTTTCAATTCACCTTTACTACAATATAAGCTGATTGATCAGAATACTAAGGCGTGTGGAACAGTTCGAACTAACAGGAAAAAACTTCCAAAAACTGCACCTGCTGAGAAAACAATGAAGCGTGGCGATAGTTACTCAACGAGTTTCCATGACATAAGTTATGTCAAATGGATGGATAATAAAGGAGTACATTTGTTGATCAACTTTTTGTCGCCTGTAGAAACAGACATCGTAAAGCGCCGCAAAGCCGGTTCAGCCGACAAAATTGATGTCAAATGTCCTAGGATTGTGTCACATTATAATAAAAATATGGGTGGAGTAGATCTTATGGATCAACGTCAGGTGTGCTATGAAATAGATCGAAGATAAAGTACTACCTTCGTCTTTTCTTCGATTTGTTCGATATATCGGTAAATAATGCACATACCATATATACTAAGCTGCACAGTGAGAAGCAATTAGAGGGAAGCCTGCTGTCCACCTTACAGTTCAGACAGATAGTCGCCAGGAGTTTGGTAAACGGCTACAGTACTAGA
Organism: Bactrocera correcta; assembly: GCA_027475135.1. Taxonomy (NCBI): domain Eukaryota; kingdom Metazoa; phylum Arthropoda; class Insecta; order Diptera; family Tephritidae; genus Bactrocera; species Bactrocera correcta. Next base: position 49,067,479 of record CM050326.1, read on the forward strand.
CAACGTGGAGTCCCTACTATAAAAAATAGTGCAGTGAGCAAATATGTGAAGCGGCAATTATCGATGCACCCCATGGAAAGAAAAATCCTCCACCAGAAAGAGGTGTGCAAATTGTGCGAAATATAAAAAAGAAAATCGAACAAACAATATGTGTGTTCTGTGTAACGTTCACCTATGTTATAACAATAAGAGAAATTGTTTTGCTGATTATCATAACTAATAAACAGTATTTCTATAATATAAGCGTATTTATTAACCTATTACCCCATTCTCACAAGCAAACTTAATAAAAGTAAAATTGAGATTGTTTGAGTGAAACGTATCTCTTATCGACCATAGGGACATCGGTGTCCCAAAAAATTCCAAAAAAAACTATAATAGTTTAGTGTGTTTTGATTTGAAATTTTATTTTTTATAGACCTAATGAGTCAATATAAATAACTAAAATACTTGCATAAGGTCCCATAACCTTATGGTCCTGAAAGGGTTAAGATTCACTTGAATAAAGTAAGAAGTCAAAGCTTAAGCTTGTTTCAACTTTATTTTACATAATTCGCGCGCTTGTATGGTGGATTGAGAACCTCGTCCATAGAAGAATTCCTGTGGATACTAGGAGCATAAAAGAAAAGGCCACTGTATTTTATGCAAAATTTAAATGCGAAAAACCATCTAGTTCAAATATGCAAAATACGAAACAATTTTGTGCAAGTAATGGTTGGCTTAGGTGCTTCTTGAAAAGAAACTCGCTGCACAACGTCAGGATAACAGGCGAAAGTGCATCGGCAGATGAAAAGGCAGCAAAAATTTTCCCGAAAACTTTTTTCAGACACAATTAAAGCACATGGCTATGTTGCAGACCAAATTTTCAATGCGGACGAAACCGGTCTATACTGGAAGAAAATGCCAAGCCGCACTTACGTAGCTAAACAAACTAGATCGGTGCACGGGTTTAAAACAGCAAAGGAGCATATCACGCTCTTACTGTGTAGCAATGCTTCAGGGGACAAGGTTTTAAATCCTCTATTAGTGAACAAAAATTTAAAGCCGCGAGCTTTGAAAGGTAAGTTTTAATTTTTAAGAGCTGATTTGCAAAAATTTTATGTTTCCGATTTTAGGAATGGATCTAAAGAAATTGACAGTACATTGGATTGCAAACAAAAAGGTTTGGGTGACCGCATCGCTTTTCAAGGAGTGGTTCGAAAAGTGTTTTGTGCCTAAAGTAAGAGGATACATGATCTCTAAAAACTTGGAATTTAGAGTGTTGACAATTGCACCTGGACACCCAGTTATTGTGATTTCTGCTTGGAAAGATTTTAATGTAAAGAACTGTATCGATTGTATTAAAATTGCCGTAAAGGATATTACAAAAACCACCCTAAGTAAATGCTGGAAAAGTCTTTGGCAAGATGTTGTGTTACAAGAAGAAAGTGATAATGAAGAACTTGTTACCTACGCGGTAATATTTGAATTAGCCAAAAGCATCGGCGGTGAAAGTTTTGATGACATGGATATTGACGATATTAATGAACTGTTTGATCTGCATGCTCTAGACGATGCGGAAATTATTCATGCAATTGATAATAATAATAATGACCTTGAAAATGCAGAAGATGGTGTCAGCTCTCCACCCGTTTCATTTTCGTCAAAATTACTTCGAGAAGGATTAGACAAAGCTGCTGACCTTGAAAATCATTTTATAGATCATGATCCTAATGATGAACGCTTATTAAAATTTCGTCGAGATTTTTAAAATGCTATAAAGTGCTATCAGGATTTATATAAAGAGATACATAAAGAAAAACCCCAAAGATTATTAACAGATTATTTTAAAAACTAAAATACTGTTTTGTACGTAGTTTAATATAATTTAAGTTACAATTGATCTCAATGTGATTTTTTGCACAAATCTTGTAAAACAGATTTAAAATATATCAATGCATAGCGGATATATGTAGTTGAACTCAATATGATTTTTTGTCCAAATTCTGTAAAACTAAAAGATATAGAATATATCAACGCATAGAGAAATCCAAATTTGAGTTTCAGTTGGAATTTTGGTTATTTTAACGCGGATTTTTCGTAAAATAGGAACGAATAAACAAATTTGAATTGAAATGTGGGTTTTTTTACGCGGATAAGCTACCCCTTTTGGTAATAGGCAAATCAACTAATCCACGATCATTTAAAAATTGCAATGTGCCTGTAACTTATAAAGCAACTAAAAAAGGTTGGATGTCAACGTTCTTATTTACTGAATGGTACAGGAAATATTTTATACCGGATGTAAAAAAAATTTTGCAAGACAATAATAGACCATTAAAAGCTATTTTACTAATCGACAATGCTCCATGCCACCCAAGATCAGAAGATATTGACATAGACACTAATTTTCGAATTGTCTTTCTTCCACCCATTTGCACAGCAATCATACAGCCTGTTCATACCAAATGAACACATCCCTGCATTGTCCTCCTAACTCGTCGAAATACGAATTAGAGGACAATTCAAAAAACACCCAACAGCGCCAATATAACAACGAAGAACCCAACAAAACACAATAAACCAAATCACCAAAGCGGACGGACATTCAACCACAACAGCAGTGTATCAGCAGCAACAACAACCACAGCAGCATCACAGTAGCAGAATCCAAAATCTCAACGCGGGAATAAATAACCACATCAGGTTTCACTTAATTTATTTATATTTATATATATATACATACCCACCCCTCAATTGTATACCCACAATTATATTTATTAACCCATATATGTACATACATATATTGTAATTATTTGAATATACACATCCGAATTGTTATCCAAACGCTAATAGTTTTTATTTTATTTGGCACACCGGCAAATATATCGTCGATAACCCCGACACAGCCTTTAGATCAAAATTTAATTCAAAATGTTAGTGTCTTACAGAAAACAACTTTTGAATTATCTTCTAATTGATAATACAGATCTTGGAATTGCATTAAAAAACTTTACGCTACGAAATTGCGTCACACTTTCAAACAATGCGTGGTTAGGTATATCAAGCAGAATATTGTACGCAGTTGGAACTAGTTGTTGTGTCGGGACCGACAAGAATGGATGGAGGAAGATTTGATACCTCTGGCTAAACTTACAGCCGCTAATTCAAACATACTTAAATGAAATTCATACCATCATCGCTTCAATAAATCTGGACGCTCAAGTTGATACTCAAACCATAAATGACTGGGCCACTGGACGAGATGAATTCGAATACGATCTTTCTGATAGGGAAATTGTGCAGTCTGTGTTAGAAAACGATTATATTCAGGAAAATGGTTCTGACTCTGACTGTAGCATAGTTGAAGTGGAAAATAAGATCAGTAGTAGTGAAGCAAAAAGTATTTTTCCAATGCGATTCAGTGGGCAGAACAAATTGACGCTTCGGCTATGGACTTTTTAACTTTCAAAAGCTTAAAGGAAACTGCAGATAAAATGTTTAGAGAAAACTGTAAACAGACCAAAATTGATACTTTTTTTCAAATGCATAACAATTAAAAGTATCCATGTTTAGAGCTTTTGGACAGCCTATGCAAATCAATTTCGCGAATCATGGATTATTGCCAACATGCTGAGTTTAAAAATGCTTCGCTGGAACAGGTCAAAGTTCGTGCAGAGAAGCTGAAAGTTTATTACGCACATGCCATGCCATACCAACAACATGACTTAAAAAATACCTGGGGTAATTTTGATGGCACATTAACGATGTGGCCTGGGTTCCGTGATCGGTTCTCTGCTGCCATACACAAAAATAGAAATGTTTCACCAGCTTTCAAATTTTCTTACTTAAAAAAATCGCTCGTTAGTGGAGCTGCACAAACACTGGGCGAATGGCAGCCTACGGATGATAATTATATAGAGGCGTGGGATCGCCTCAAGCAGTTGTATGACCGCAAGTATCCGATTTGTCGTGAACATTTATGACAGTTTAATCGTGTGCCAGTTATAGGAGGGGTACCGCGAGCGCATGAGCTTCAGCGAATGTCTAATGTGACACATGAAGTGTTGCGGCAACTCCGAGCTCAAGGAGTCCCAGTCGAGACTTGGGATATGATAATTGTTCAAATGTTGCATGAAAGGTTAGATCCAGATAAGAGTAAGCAGTGGGAACTACAACGAGAGACAGAAACCCCAACTGCTAAACAGATGATAGGTTTCTTGGATCGTTAAGCAGCAGCTTTAGCTAATGTAACAGATGCACGTTATTCACGGTCACAAGACGTCGAGGTAGTTTTTAACAATGACCGAAGCACAGGTAGTAAACGGGAACGTGTAGCGAAAGGTGAAAACTTCCACCAAAGCAGGTCGTTAGGTAAAAGATTATTTCCATGCATCAGTCGCATTAGTGTATGTACAGTGAACAGACGTGTATTTATTCTGTGATCAAGCATAGCAAAAGGGAAAAAAAAGAAAAAAAGGAAAAAAAAATGAAACGTGCAGTGTTTACTCGAGTAGAAGACGAAATGTCTTCATCTAAATTAAGAAAACTTTCGGACACTGATAACACAAGTGTGAAATATGGGAAAAGGCGAAATTATTGGACGCCTTCACAAGCTCTTGAAGATGAAGACATTGATGCGGAGCATAGTGAAAGTGCCCAAAATAATACACCGCCAAAAGCTGTTCTTCCGCCTATCAAGGTGTTAGTGCAAGATATTGACTACATAAAAAAAACTTTTAATTAGCAAAGGCATATCAGATATTTTTCTTGAAGAAAATATAAATAGGCACAAAAATTCAAATGAATTATTCGTCAAAATCAAAGAAGTGTTAAAAGAAAACTCATGTCAATTCTTTACACATGACCTTAAAAATGAAAAGTCATTTACTGCTGTTCTTCATGGCCTCGAAAATAAAACGCGAGGCGAAGTGAAAAACGAACTAATCTCCATTGGATTATAGTGCGAAGAGGTCAAAATGGTTACTAAATCATTTGAACACTATAAAGACACTATTTATATAGGACATTTTGAGCGCAGTTCGGTAAAATTGCAAGATTTGAAAACTCAAGTAAAATCACTATTTCGCGTTATTGTAAGATGGGAGTACCAACGCAAAATAAAAAACAAAATAATTCAGTGTCACAACTGCCAATTGTACGGGCACGGCGAACGTGGATGGTTTGTAAAACCCAAAATTGCGCGAACTGCGCTGGAAAACACATTTTTCAACACCGGACACAAAGTCCCAAACTTTATTTAACCTAGTTAATGCAGTATTGGCGCAATATAAATTACCTCTTTCCAAACTCAGAGGTCAATGCTATGATGGTGCTTCAAATGTTAGTGGTAAGATTTCTGGGCTACAGAAACGCATTCGTGAGGAAGAGCCTCGGGTTTTGTTTGTTCACTGTAACGCACACAACCTCAAGCTTGTTGTTCAAGATTCGCTACAAAAAATTAATATTGCTCGAAAATTTATTGGAATAATTAAAGATCTAATAAACTTTGTACGAGCCTCTCCTAAACGCTTGGACCAATTTAAACAATTTCAGAATGAAACAGACCAAAAGAAAGACATTCTTTTGCCGTCTCTTACAGCCTATTGTCCGACTAGGTACGTCAAAATAAATTTGTGTATAATTTTAATTTAGTATATTTTATTTTTACTATTTTCTTCATTACAGATGGGTATTACGTGTAAAATCCCTGAAGGCTGTTGAGCGAATTACGCTGTATTGCTAACATTTTTTCTTTATCGATCTACGGATAAAGAAATAGACAGTTCTGTGTCAGCCAAAGGGTTAGGATTTTTTGAGTTCATGGCATCGTTTGAATGCTTTTTTATGTTAACAATGATAATAGAAATTTTTAATCGCATCGAAATATTGAACACCGAACTCCAAAAATCAAACCTTTCTGTTATTGCCCCCTACAAAAAAGTGAATGCTGTACGTGCAGTTTTGGAAGCTTCTGGTGAAACCAAGTTTGAAGAAGTTTGGAAAAAGAGTACGCAAGGCGCTGTCTAACTTAAACTTGATGACCCTATGCTTCCTCGTCAACGCAAAATAAGTAAACGGCTCGAACAAGGCACAAGCGAAGCCCATATATTTAAATCGCCTGAAGAATATTATAGGAAACAGTTCTTTGAAGTCTACGACCAGAAGTCGATTCGAAAATAATTCTGCTCAATTTTTCAAATTATTGGAACAATTTACATTGTGTGCAACAGAAAATGTGGATGAAGTCCTTAAATTTTATGAAAAAGATTTCGACAAGGAACGACTTTTAAGTGACAGAGATATTTTTTGGCAATTGGTGAAACGGCAAAAAAAAGAAGTGTCAAAACGTTTCAAGAAATTTTAAATTTTTGCAAGGAGTTCGAATGGTGTCAGGGGTTATACCTGATTTTATACGCTTTGTGCGAATGTTAATAACGATTCCGGGATCATCATGTTCGAATGAAAGGAGTTTCTGTACTTCGAGAATTAAAATCTTTTTTACGCTTAACCATGCTCCAGGACAGGTTAAACATTCAAATTAGATTTAAATTTGTTAATGGATAAGTTTATAGCAAAATCGCCGAGAAGAAAAACTGTTTTTGCAATAAATACATAAATTTTTTTGAATTTATTTTTTTTTTTATTTATTCTACCCATCCGAAATTTACATGAACCGTCGCGCCTGGATATGTGTATGTATGTAAGTATAAACACATGTATGTGGGATTAGAATTGAGATCGTTGAAATGTTACTTGAAAAAGCAACCCTGCTAATGACTATGCATATGTTCAATTTCGAATTCGAGCATAATTACATGCAATATATGTGGGTGATAAAGGGTTAAACGACAGCCGTCGCACACAGTAAATAAGAAGAAGCATCGACATCCACCATCCACCGACGCCTTGAAAGAAGAAGAATTCTACGAGCTTACAACATAGGGAGTTTGAATAAAACGACGGACGCGAAACGACGTGGCATAAAAGACGACGCGCATCAACTCTCCTCATCACGCATAATAAAATCCCACATATATTGTTTCCGATTCCATTTTGTTACTTCTCAATAAACTGTTCAATCGTTAAAACAAATACTGCGGCTGCGCGTTTCATTTAAATCCTACACAAATAAGCGGAACAATTTAAAACCGAAAGTGACTATAATTCGAATATTTCTACATATATAAGTGCCTGCGCGCACTTCAAATTAGAATGTATGCAACAAATTGAAATAAAAAGGAATTCAGTCGAAGATTGAACCTAAGCAAAGAAGCTCAGTGTTTTCATTTTTAACTGTAGAGTTGACATAAAGATATTTTAAGATTTTTAATTTTACTAACGGCACCCCACAAGGATCGCCCCTTTCTGTAACGCTGTTATAGCTTTCAATGCTATCAGTTACTTTTTGAATAAGTATAATCATATTGATTATATAGTGTATGCTGATGATGTTCTTATATTTACTAAGAAAAAAGATTTAAATATTGTAAAAACCACTTTTCCGAGACCCTCTCCGATCTCTCAGACTGGTCTGAACTATCAGGAGCCCAATTATCATTCAAAAAGTGTAAGATAATCCACATGTGAAAAAAACTCAGTTGTAACAGTATCAGTTTTAGTTTCAATAATACAATTATTGAAGAAAAAAATTATTGAAAAATAATACAATTATTGAAACTGTCGATAGACTTAAAATACTTGGTGTATTCTTTGATGGAAATACACACTTTTAAAGTGCACTGTAACTATATTAGAAACTGTTTAATTTCTCGTTTGAAAATTGTAAAGTATCTATCATCCAAACATAGTTTAAATCATAGTACCACCCTCGTAAACATCACTAAATCTATTATATTATCAAAAATTGACTACGGTCTTCCAGTTTACGGTAATTGTGCCAAATATAATATCAAGCTTATATCCGGTCCCTATCATATGGCCATTCGCAGAAGTCTTCGTGCATTTCCGACAAGTTCTTTGCTTACGGAACCCGGTGTTCCTTCAATCGAGAAGAGGGTGTTACAAAACTACATCCGACTTTTTCCTAAACTGCTAAACTGTAAGAACAAAATTTTGTACGGAACTATAAAAAAAGTGGTCAACTACAAACGCAGTTTCAGCATCGAATCGGGGATAATGAGATGTTTGAATCTAGCAAAAGAAATTGATCTCACTACTCGCGTTCAATTAGCTACAAACAGCGCATCGCCGCCCTGGCTCCCGAGTAAATCTTCGTTTGTTACTAACCTCATGCAATACCCGAGGAACTCAACTAACGCATCTACCTACCACCAACTTTTATATGAAGCAACTCGTCCACTTGTATCGAGTTCGTGGACATATTTATATACAGATGGTTCAAAAACGGAACATGCAACAGCTTTTGCAGTGGTAAAAGAAGACGGTTCTACCATATATTCCGGTCTACTTCACCCCTGCAGCGCAGTATTCTCTGCAGAAGCGTCGGCAATTCTTGAAGCAGTGTCATATGCAGTAAAAAGCAACCACAAATACCTAATTTGTACAGATAGCAAGTCGGTAGTCTCAGCCATTCAAAATGTAAATAATCACAACATAATTATTTCAACTACAAGAGATCTGTTAATCAAAAAGGAGCACCAAATTAAAATAATGTGGGTACCAGGCCACGTCGGATTACTTGGCAACGAAGAAGCAGATGCCAGAGCCAGACTAGCCACAAAAGAACCTATACACTTATACCCTTATTTAGATATGTCGGACATACTCCGCTTAGGTCTAGATTTCGTCAAAGTAATGAAAGGCACATTACAACCTCAGAATCACTATTACGCGACCATCAATCCAGCAGGTGTTAAACCAACCTTTCCGATTACAGGCTCATACCACGATGCCCAAACTTTCACCCGTCTTCGCATCGGACACACAGTTTTGACACACGAACACCTCCTCAAGGGTACGAATCCACCACCATCTCAATACATACAGTAGACAACCTTTGCTTTGTTTACATACATATACTCACCTCTAAGAAATCTTAGGGTGTTGTGTAACACTTTTTTTGCTACTTTCATGGTAATCAGGGTGTTGTGTAAGCATTTGAGCTACATATAAATTTTAAATTTTGATGATCAACACTTTAATATATATATAGTAAATAACTATTTAAAATGACTGGTTTAGTAATCGTGCAATTTTAGCAGCGAAAAATGTTGATGTTGATCTGATTAACTACCAGATACAACAATTATTATCAGGTGATTTAATGTCATTTAAGTCTATCGATGCTACTGTAGAAGAAAACGAGACAGTGAATTTCCCAATTGAATTTTTAAATTCTTTAGACCAGCGTTGTCCACGACCTATGCGCACAATAGCGCACGGACAGTTGTACAGCAAGCCAGACACCTCACACCAACATGTCGCGACAAGTGTCTGTGAAAGCACGATTGTGCTACTGTATTCAACTTCGTAGGCAAGCAAAGCAAAATTTTGCGATCAGTTGACGCTAGAATTTCAAGCAAGCAACACCACTCACGTTTTACGCTTTAAAAACAGAACACACTAAAAATGTTCCAACAAATTTGGGAAATATGTTATTTTTTTATTGAGAACAATGAAAAGCATGCAGAATGCTTAATTTGTTATAAAAAATAAAGCGTTGTAGCAAACATGATATAAAATCTTGTAAATATCGAGGGAGACGCCCGAAAAAGTGCTTAATTTGTTATAAAAAAATAAAGCGTTGTAGCAAACATGATATAGAAAGACATTATGAACGTTGTCACAAAAATCTTGTAAATATCGAGAGAGACGCCCGAAAAAGTGCTTAATTTGTTATAAAAAAATAAAGCGTTGTAGCAAACATGATAGAGAAAGACATTATGAACGTTGTCACAAAAATCTTGTAAATATCGAGGGAGACGCCCGAAAAAGTCTTCTTGATAATTACAAAAGAAAATTTTATTTATAATTAAATTCTCAGCCTATGGCAAACAAAAAAGTATGCCCACGTGAAAAGGCAACTTTTGTAGTTGCACTTGCATTAGCAAAGCAAGGAAGACCTTTCACCGATGGCGAGTTTTTCAGAAACTTATGCGACAATGTTTTGCAATGATTTGATGAAGGTAAAGAAATGCAGGAAATTTGAAATTAGTGAAATGCGTAAGGATTCTGAACAATCGTTTAAACTAATTTTTGAATCAGTTAAAACAATAGCCGCAGAATTAGATTTAGAAATCAAAATTCCGCGATTGGCGAAACGGCAAACTAATCACGACAATTATGAAGGCGAACCGGAAGATTATTACCGCAGATCAATTTATATACCGTTTTTAGATCATTTTTTGGACCAAATCAATGAACGATTTTTAAGACATCGAGAGCTGCTTTCCAAAATTGAAAACATTTTGCCAAATAAATGCATAAATCTTGACGTTATTGAGATGCAGGAGACTGTTCGTGTTTTAGAAAAGCAATGGTCCGCTGATGTAGAAGATCCCGATGATTTCGTTGCTGAATTTAGAATGTGCAAAATCTTTTTTTTAGATTATATTTTCTAACTAAAATTTTTAAAAATATTTTCAGGAACTGGTTAAATCAAACAAAGAGATCCAAAACTTTTTTAGACGCGTTAAATTGTTGCGATGCAAAAATTTTCAAAACAATGCATTGTTTTTTAAAGATTGGAGTAACAATCCCTATATCTGTCGCTTCAAATGAACGCTCGTTTTCCTCACTTCGCAGGCTTAAAACATATTTAAGAAATAAAACTGGAGAAAACGAAGTGGTGGAAGGAAGCGAGTTACCGATCGACTTTTTTGCTTCAGTCTCCTGTGGATCCGAATTATCAACTAGTGATGAGATTATTGCTTGCAGCTTCCAATCAAATCAACAAGATTCCGGGCATAAAAAAAAAGGAAAGGGAGACCAAATAATAGACTTTTTAAAAATTTCATCCTTCTGCTCCAATACATCATATGTTAAATACATCACTTTGGCTAGTGACAACATTATTTATCGACAAAAATATTGATTTAAAAAATGTTTTTTCTTTTATCTTCCCATTGCGTTGGGAGAAAACTGGCGCCCGAGTTAATACTCATTCTGACCAGCATGACATCATCCACAAATATCACGTCACCCGATCACGCACTCAGCACATGGCTTGAGTACAAAGTCCAAACATCACGCCACATGCTAATCAGTAACAAATGTATATGTAAAGCAAACATATAAATACTAGTTCAATAAGTTATACACATGTCTTTTTTTATACAGCAACCATAGAGTTCAGTCATACAATAAAGGAACATTCTGATATGAACGCTAACACGCAAAGTACAGAACTAAAAAATATATATTTTTTGTATTTCTAATACGGAAGAATATTAATTGGCGCCCAACGTGGGGCTACACAACAAATGGATTCAGATATAAAATCCTTACAGTGTAGTCAAAAGGATATTAATCTCATACGAAAACATAGAGGAATATAAATTCCATATTTTAAACAAATAAAGTGAAAATACAAGTGAATAAACAATGACACAAAACGAAATAGCAGCTCTAAATGAAGTCGTACAGGACCTTCAGAGGAGACTGGTGCTAATGGAAACAAGCCAAGGAACTGGAGTCATACACGAATACCAGGATCAATTATGTTCATACAACAATCCTGGAGAAGTAGACCTAAATATATTTAAAACGTTACTAATGTTTAGTTGGAGACTACCACGATTACCGAAATTGGAGGAAGATGGCTACAACATTAATGACCAATAGATCCACATTTCAAGCAATTAATATATATGCTGAAGCACTCATCATGGTTAGGAGCATAATCACGGGGGAAAACAGCCCCGATATTATTCATTAATACACTACGCACAAACAAAACTTCGACGCAATAATTGAAAGATTAGATGATTCATATGCAGACCAGAGACCATTCTACGTTCTGGAAGAGGAGATGATGAAGATTCGACAGGAAAATCAACCTCTACACGTATATTACGACAGATTAAAACAAACTCTGGACATCGTGTTATCAAAAATAGAAATGACGCACAAAAACGAATATGTAGCTGAAGCCTTAAGCAAGGAAGTGCAGTCTAAAGCTGTCCGAACGTTTATAACAGGATTAAAAAGCCTGACAACAAAAAATGCACTCTACTCCAGAGGATGCCAATCGCACGAGTTACATACCGTACCCAAATAAACACATTGTAAACACACCCTAATAATAAAATAATAAACATACATAATCCGTACCCAAATAAACACATTGTAAACGCACCATAATAATAAAATAATAAACATATCTTAATCCCACATTCCCATACATATTAAACATATCTCAATTTCCATATCCACACTTTCCACAATCCCAGACACTCACCTCCCACAAGCCAGATAGCAATTTTGAACTTACCAACTTTTTCGATGATTCGTTCCTTTTTTAGACAGTCTTAAGATCACACATAATAAAAATTATAACGAAGAAAATTCAAATTGTTTGGTTTTATTTATTCATTTACAAGTTGAGTACGGAAACGTTAGTCACGCACGATGCAGCAGGACTCGCAATACCAACAGTTAGAGTATATTCCACGCATGAACATGACTGTACCCAGATACAACAATCCATTTAATCAGCCACAGCAAACTCAACCACGTGTCGAACACATGGAAGTAGACCCGTCATCAGCGCAATTCAGGCGACACACACACTAAAAACCACCATACAACTGATAATAACGTTATTACTAGTGAAAATAATCCTAGCACAAGTAATAACAAACATTGAGGATAAAAAAAAGTATGTGTTAACTGAAACAGATTCTTCGTATTTATTCGAAAGTGAAGATTACTTATTTCATGTGACGAATTTAACAAAGATATTAAAACCATACAGTGAAATTAAAGAAATGTTAGAACAAACAAAGATGAAGCAGATGAAATATTAATTAATAGAATTGAAATATTAAAGAATCAACTGCTAACTAAGAAGTATAGATTTCCTAGGATCAGCACTCAAATTCATAACAGGAGTTCCCGACCGCGACGATTTAATAGAAACCAAGACGGCCCTAAAAGACATAATAGAGAATAAAAACCAACAAAGGGTAATAAATTCAAACCTTGAAAAATTTAACCCTAAAGTGTTAAAGTCAAGATTTTTACTGACAAGGATGCATTTACAACTTTACTTAACGAGGAAATAATTGACTTAATTGTGTTATACACTAATCAAGAAATTGACCGACGTGCTCCAAAATATGAAAATCAACGATATGTTCATAAAACTGATAGTACAGAATTCAAAACGTTGACAGACCTTTTGCTCTTTTCTGCTATAAATAAAGACAATCGTAAAAGTGCAAACGATATGTGGTCACCATTTAGTGCTGCTGTTTACAAATCAATTATGAGTGTAAATCGTTTCCAATTTTTACTGAACTGCGTACGATTCGATGACAAGACTCAAAGAGGTGCCTTTGCCGCTTTTAGACAAATATGGGAATTATTTATAGCTAATTGACGAACAACTTTTGAGTTTTCGAGGAAAATGTCCTTTTCGGGTATACATTACTTCAAAGCCCGATAAATATGGACTAAAAATAGTAACCATTTGCGATGCTAAGACGTACTATATGTTTGATGCGATTCCTTATATTGGTAAGAGAACATTTACTCCAAAGAAGAATAAGGCAGTTATACTACTTTCAACTATGCACTACAAAGCTGAAAAAAACCCAGAAACAAGTAAGCCAGAAATAATACACGATTATAATGCGACGAAAGGTGGTGTCGATACATTCGACAAATTGATGCATTCATATACTTCGGCTAGACGTACAAGACGTTGGCGTCTTCCTTACTTTTATACCATGATTGACTAAGCTGGTATAAACTCGATGGTTCTGTATTTTGCAGAGCTCGCAAATAACTGTCGACCGTTTCTCGTTGTCTGCAAATAAGTGTCTCTCCTTGACCTTTTACGAAAAAACTCAGAGAGCAACCGGTTTATGGGTTCTTGAATGAGCTGGCTCGCGCTCAGAGCGAAACCATTTTTTTTCTATTCTGCTTTGTTCTGGTTGTTTCAAGACCGTTTTGGCATACATTCACACGCATAGGGAAGCAAATCGTTAAAGGTCTGTTTTGCAGAAGAAATATATTAATTGCGATCGTGAATTGAGTGTGTGAAGTTGTGAAATATTTGTTTTGCAAAATGGGTAGAGACATGAATAAAACAGTGCACCAATTCTTTAAATTTAATTTGGAAAAAAACAAGTCAATTTGTTGTTTGCGGTATTAAATTGTCCGGCAATCATTCAACAAACTTAAGACGGCATTTAACAACAAAACATATGGACATTTTCAATGAGTGGAACAATTCTGGATATTCAAAATTGACTCAATGTGAAAAAAAAACAAAGAATATCGTATCAAACGAGCGAAAAAGCAATTGTTTCTTCTTTGATTTAAAAAGGTAACGACGGACGGAAAACCATTTATATTTCTAGACAGTGAAGGGGTTTAAAGAAATAATGGATCCAATATATAACGCACTTGGCATGAACCCCGTAACGTCTCGAAATATTATGAATTTTGTGTCAGTCAAAGAGCAGTTTGTCAAAGAAAACATAAGGGCACTTGTGAAGGGAAAGCTGGTGTCGCTGAAAAACGATGTTGCCACAAGAATGGATAAAGCCATTCTAGGAATACATTTGGAAATGATCCATGCAAGCCTGGCTAAAACCGAAATTATTGTAAAGACTTTGGAAATGATCGCGCTCGGGGAATCTCACACTGGAATATATATTAAGAATAAAATTCTAGAAATCTTAGATGATTATGGAATATCACTAGATCAAATCTACAGGTAAAAATTGAACTACATACAATTTTTAATTTCATATTCATGCACACAGCATTACGTCTGATAATGGGCGAAACATGATAAAAGCCGTCGAAGTGTTAAATGATGCGACAGAGGAATCCCTTTTTTAAAAAAGACATAGAAAGTGAGAATCTTCTGAATGAATTGGATTCTATTGAACTTGCTAATATACACTTTGTGAGATGTGCAGCACACACTCTGCAACTGTGCGTATTCGATGTGAACAAAGCAAAGGAGATCGACAATAAAATAAGTGCCTGCCGCACATTATGCAAATCGCTGCGCACAGAAACATATAGGTAAGTATTGATAAGTTATATACATATATATAAATGTATAAGTTAATGCACCATACGCCGAAATTGGCTTACATAGCTTTTACAGGTAACCAACCACTAAAAGCTTAGTAAGCATGCGACTTGGACAGCGGTCGCTATCCCACGGCTAAACGACACCACACGCGCATCCGGAGTAAATGATGATACAGCACCGCCGCTACCTGAGAACGTCAGTGCTGCTTTTTAATAACAACAACAACGACTTCAATGCAACGTGACTTGCTAGCATAAATTAGGCGTAAGAAGATTTTTTTATTTAATCCTAAGTTTGGCTTTCAATAAAACACACGCGGCTCGCTGCCAAATAGTTTTTGTATTTTAATGTAATCAAATAAATAAATAACTCGCGCCCAACGTGCTAATCGCGACTGAATAAGTTAATCGAGTAAAGGCCCTTAGAAATGCCTCGCGCTGCGACTCAAACTACTAAACAGGACGTGACAGCAGAATCAAAAGGGATAACTTCGGTGGAAGAAAGCCCGCACCCAACGAAGAGTGCGCAACGTTGGACCCCAAGTAGCCCCGGCAAAAAGGAAAAATCCAATGCGCCCTTGGACTTTAATGTAAGAACGTAAATTAAGAATTTAAGTGAATAGAAATAAGAGTTTAATTCAATAAAAATAAATGAAACAGTAAATCTTTTAGTGAAATTTAGTCGAGAGAAAATTATAATAAATTAAGCAACTTATTACACAGAAGTGAATTGTTAGCGTAGATCTAGAAAAAAAAATATAAAACAAAATTTTTTCAATCTAAACTATAACAAAAAGCTTGTACAGCTTATAATAAAATAAAATAAAGAACCTGGATCAGTTCCAGTTCTTATAACACTAAAAACAACTCTGCGATTCACCAATGGGGCCCCCCAGAGATTGATAAATCCAATAAAAACAAAACGTAGTTACAAATTGGTAACATAAGAATAAAACATAACTTCAATTTTAATTTTTTGATTATTCTCAAATCTTCATCAAATTTTTCGAGTTAAAAAACTTCAAAATGAGCAATCCCGAATCCATTATCAGACCCCCCATTCTTAATACCAATGTACCACCACCATCCACTAACCCCCAGGTAACCCCAGAATTAGCCAATATAATTCGCAATATAGTATACCAGGTGATTTCGGCAGAAGCACCATCATTGATTCAGAATATTATCCACCTAACAAGCACAATAGTAACGGATCAAACAATAGACCCCAGACATGCAGGAAACTTGACAGGACTCGATAGGATACCAGACGTTGTAAGGTGCTTAAGAGACTTTTCTGGTGATCCAAGAGAGTTCGCTTCTTGGAAAAAAGTGTTGAGAGAATCCTGAAAATATACAATAGCGAAAAAGGTACTCCACGTTATTTCGGCATTTTAAATGTCATACGAAATAAAATCACGGGGAATGCCGACGTCGCTTTGGGAAACCTACAACACTCCTCTGGACTGGGAGGCCATTTCGAAATGCCTCAACACACATTACGCCGACAAACGCGACATCAGCTCTTTAGAATACCAAATGTCATCTTTATATCAAGGCAATAAAACAATAAACGAATTTTACCAAGATGTGTTCTCACATCTTTCCTTAATTTTAAACAAAAATTTTTTGCCTCCAAATAGGACCAGAGTCCGTAAACATACTGACGAAAACCTACCGCGATAAAAAAACTATCGGCACAGATAAAAATAAGAGAAAAAAATTGTTAGAAAATGATGCATTGTTGGCAGCGATTTACATGGATCCTCGGGTAAATTGTATGTTGTCGAACTATCAGAAATCGTTAGCAAAGGCTAATTTAAAAAAGATAGCTTTTCGTTTATTTGAGTTGAAAGAAGTAAGCTGTATGTTGTAGAATGTTTTGAATTTGGGTCCTGTGTTGTTTATGTTGTAGTTTTGAGAAACTATGTTAATAATGAAAATTGTCTTCGTCAAAAACTAATACTTGTACTAAACTAAAATCCAAGAAACATTTCATACTTATTATCGCTTTATTATTCAAGGCACAAACACGAAATGTTCCAGCGCTCGAAACTCCTGTGCGTGAAGAGATGTTTGCTTCTCCTGTCTCGCCAACTCTTTCAACCGCATCCTTATCTGAAGAGAAGTCGCTGTTCTCGGCATTTTTGGACGATTTGCAGACAGTGTCAGAGAGCAAAAAAGATCCTGTTTCTGCAAAACTTGTCAAAATTTATGCTGACATCGAAAACTTCGACGTAACATTTGGTCGCTTGCCATTAAATTCAAATATATTAGAGTTTTTTAATGATTTGCAGCTTAAGATTCTGCATATAAGTGCACTAGCGCAGGTTGTGCTGGCTACACCTGCAACGCAAGTGTCCGTCGAACGGGCATTCTCAGCCCTACACTTTATATTAAGTGAACAAAGAAGTTCGATTAGTGCAGAAAATTTAAACGCCTTACTAGTTATAAAGCTTAACACATAATACAATATCTAAAAAATGTTACAAAAAATATACATATATATAATATATACTATATAAAAGTTTAGAAACAACCTTGTCTGAAAATTTTGTTTTTCTTTTTGATAGCATTGTTATATGGAATATGGAATCTAAATGAAACTTGTTAGCAAAATATTTGAAAATAAAATTAAATTGTTCTATTAAACAAATTATATTATTTCTGTTTTACAACAACAAAAGTAAATGTGAAGACCGTTTGCGTTGAGTTTTTCGGTCAATCGGTCTTTAGCTGACTGTCTTTGTACGAGCGTTTCTTGTTCCGCTTCTTACGCACTGCTCATTGAAAGAACGAAATACGAAGAGCTCAACGAAAAGCGTCAACAGAAAACATAAATGAAGACAGCAGTGCCTCTTGCTCAGAGCGAAAGCGAGAGAGTATGAACTTTTTCGGTTGTGCTCACAACGAGAGCACAAGAAGAAAAACGGTCGACAGTTATTTGGGAGCTATGATTATTACACAAAATTAGTACATATTTAGTACAGACACAAGTGACTACAGCGGTGATAATTCTTAATCAAGTGGACAAACACTGGAAAAACCATCAAATCGGCACTTGAATCAAAAAACATCAACACAAGGATATAAAACAGCAGCAGGTTACAATCATTTCATAAATTAACATAGATTTACATAGTATATCTATGGAGTAACACAATTAACGTGAATAAGAACTGAATACCGCATTAAGTATGCATCCGGCCAATATGCTGATCGAACACTTTTAGCCTTGCGCGTGACAACAACAAAATAAACGCAAGACAGCAAAGAATTGAGTAAACAGTTGCTAGTGTAAGCAACTAAGAAGTCACGCGGCCAATAACGTGCAGCAACTAAAGTTAGGGCAAAGTAGTGTAGGTATTTAGACGCTAACGTCGCTCTTATGTAAGTTAACATAAGCTGCCCTTTGTCAACAATAAAGTCCGCGCGTGGCCTGAGTCAGCGAATCCACATTCTCACGCTGGCAGGTAAGGCACAGCGGTAGCGGCAAGCTGCCAACGCAAGCGTCGGCGTCGCATCCGCTGCAATAACTCCACAACAACTGAGACAGGTGCAGGTTTAAGACATTTAGAATGTAAGTTTAGTTTTAAACAGAGAACTCATCAGACAGGATGGTCTGATCAATAAAGCAATAATAACAAAAAACAAGACGGTTATTTGTAATTTGTAGCCAGTTATTTCAACTCTTCCACTGAGACCGACTGCCCTTGGGATTACCAAGGGAAATAAAATTTTCTAAAAACAAACTTCTAAAGGAATTGTATTACTTGTATGTTCCGAATGAACTCAAAAACGAGTCAACTGATATTCATGACATTGGCACTCGACGTGCACGTGTTGAAATAGCTCATGAATCAGTCGAACAGAGACAGAAAGAAATGCAGCTCAAAGAATTCGTACAGCTGAAATTCGTGCACGAGAATCAAGAGAACAGCGTGATAATCGTCGACAAGAAAATGCATTGTGAGCCAGGGTGGCACGTCAAAAACACATAAGATTCATTTAAAGAACAAAACCGAGAAAATCATCGGACCAACCGCGCAGTAACACGTGGATCATTTGTTCGTCTTGCATTTAATTACGAACCAGACATCAATTACTCGGCTGATTCTAAAGCCACTTATGGTGTGATGAACAAAATATGCAATTATTGTCAGGCGTTTACATTTCACAATGAAACACCCGGCATGTGTTGCGCACCAGGAAAAGTTGTATTGCCACCACTCTCTACTCCACCTGAACCTTTGAAATCCCTTCTTTCTGGCATTTCAAATTGTGGAAATATCACATCATTAAAGGCAAAAACAGTATATATATATATCGGATCTTAAATTTTGGTAATCAGTGTAAAAGAATTAAATCAAATACGTGTACCAAGTACCAATTCTCGTCTCTGCACGTGTGTCTGCTATAAATTAAAATATCCGCAACAAATTGTTTTCTTTATTTGTTCCTACTGGAAATATAGAAAACGAGAAATCAAGACAAACCAAGGAGATATTAAGGATTAATATCTGTGTTCCACTACCTAAAGTCTATGCGGATTGATCTGTTTTCTACAGATTTTCTACACAAATGAATCAAAATTATTTTTGCGTAAGACACGAAAATTTAATTCTTGCTTCCAAATGACGTCGTTTCGACAATTCGAGGCCAGGTATGCCATAAAATTGGATCATTGATGCCGATGTCAAATGAAGATCCAAAATTTCTTCAAGTTTATTTTATGGGCAATTGTGAAGAACGTGTAACAACTCGATGCCAGTATAATTTCATTGAACAAGCAGAAGAGAGAGCAATTGTATTGTCGTTAGAATTATTTTTTTGAGAGCAATAATCAATTGGTTCAATTGTTTAAAAGAGTGTCACCACAATTAAAAAGTGGCAATTATCAAATTGTCATCAAAGCGGACAAAGTGCCTGCGGGAGAACACGCCGGCAGATTCATTGCACCAACCGTTGATGAAGTTGCTATTATGATGGTCAGTGATCCAGTTGACAACAGATCCATAAAAATTACGCGCCGAGATAATTCAGTAAGTAGAATTTCAGATTTATACCGTTCGTACGATTCACTCCAGTACCCACTGATATTCTGGCAAGGACAAGATGGATATCATATCAACATTTAATAGTGTGATCCAGTCAATGGTAATGAATTAAATAAAAAAGTTAGTTCAATGAACTAATATTCGTATCGATTAATGATTAGACACAATCAGGACAACTATATCTTTCGATATCGTCAATTGTATCATCAATGTAGGACTGTGTAAACGGACAATAAGACTGAAATAGAAATGCAACACTTTGCAGGGAACAGATGTGACAGCAGTGAACGGACGGGAATGACAACGAAACAGTAGGGACGAAGACGAATTAAGGACAGACAAACAGACCGACCACTGGCAACCACGGACCACGCAAGACCACAGCAGATCACAGCGGACGTGAACGCGATTTAATCTTTTATATTTTTATCCGGCCATTGCAATTATTTCTTTGCGGTCATACTAGTAATTTAGAAAAGTTCATTTGTAATCATTTCATATAAAAACGCGGTGTTTTAATCAACAATTTAATCGGCCATTACACATCAATACGTTGTGAATATGTTTGCTAACATTGAAAGCGAACGTTTGCGATTCATTCGGTTCAACCAAGCTAAACTACGATCAGAGGATTACATTCGCTTACGGGATGCTATTGTTGAAAACGTCGATGGAAATTTAAACACCAATGAAATTGGCACTGCTGTTATTTTACCTTCCAGCTACATAGGTAGCCCACGTCACGACTTATGTACGTCTTTACGGTCGTCCAGATTTATTTATAACATTTACGTGTAATCCAAATTGGGAGGAAATCCATTCTTTCACGATCATTATAACCGTCTTGATACCCCAATATTCCAACAACATCCTATCCCAAATCAAAATTGAACCCCTTCCCAATATAAACAATAAATCATTAGTTTAGAAAGAAAAGGAGGGTTACTCTGTAAGGCGTTGCGTAAGTGAAAACGCTCGTAAATGAAAAAACAACTCTGTAAGCGAATTTGAAATTGCGTTTTCGCATTTATTTTTACCCCTTCGCAATGGCAGCACTCTGTATTGCGTAAACGACTGTCAAATCTGTGCGTTTAACGAATTTTTGATTCGATATCAAACTGGCAAGCGCAACGGACAAAAAATGTAAGTTTATAAGGCATATTTGTAGATTTAATTTAAAAGGGAACATTCTAAAAATAAACAAACAAACCCAACACAATTCGAAATTTTAATTAATTATATGAAAACACATTCGGAACTTTCCAAAGGACAACTGAAAACTGTGGACGCGAAAAATGCTGCATATAATTTATGGAAAGATCTGGTATGTGACCTTAAGGCTGCGGGGTCACCATCGCGCGATGTTTTAAAATGGAAAAAGGTTCTAACCCATCTTTACGCTTCAATTTCGAAAGTGTGTTGCAACCGAAACGAAAAATCCAAAACTCAGTATATTTATATAATATACAGCAAATCATTTTCGTGCAATAATTTTTTCACATTTTTCGTTTTCAAGTTGCCGTTTTTTGCTATCATAATGGATACGACACAGGACATACCGAAGGTAGATCAGCTAAGCATTGTTGTGAGGTAGATTTAATCAACCAAGTGACATTATTTATCGACAAAAATATTGATTTAAAAATCGCGATAAAACGAAGGAAGCAAGTGACCATATGTAGTCACACGCGAGTGATCAAATAAACTTTCGAAGCGAAAAGCCGGCGATCCACAACGAAAATCATTCCATTCTCAACCCACACTTGGACGAGAAGGTTTGCAACAAGATGCAAAAGGACGTTACCGAGTAAGCCGCAGGCAGGAAAGGGGACACTCGACTTTGCATCATGATTATCTGGTAACTAAATATATTTAAGATTTATGAGTATACAAATTGTATTTATGAAGCAGTGAGCTAGTAAGATTAAAAGTGAAAAATTTGTGAATAAAATCGGAAATAATTTTTTCTTAGGAAATAATGAAAATTTTAAGAAATCATAAAAAGAAATAAAAATATCGAATCCGAGCAATTTAATACGCCCGTCGGTTCTGAAAAATGCAGCCGCTACCACCGAAGACGGTCCATCGAATACCGCACAAGTACACAGCTTAGCCGCAGAGCAATTAACTGCTACAGTTACAAATGTTGTCCGAAACATATTTCAGTCACATGGCAACACTCTTAACAAGTGTTGAACTAAGTCAGTATAGTCGAATTGTGATGATTCTGCAAGTAGCAATCACGGATTCTGCCATACGTTTCCGGATTTTCTGGAAATCAGGAGTTAGCTCTGGAAGAGTCGCATATCCAAAATGTTAAAACCTTAGGGATTATAAGTGTTATAAGAAACAAAATAATAGGGAATGCTGACACAGCCTTCAAATCGTACTTTGTTTTATTCCTTTCAACACGTAGGAAGAAAACTGAGGCACGTTTTATTGGTATGAGTGTTTACAAAAGTGTGACGGATTCCAAAGAAAGGATCAGATATAATTGGGCTTAGTTTTTCACTTCAATTTATTAATATTTACCAACTAGTTTTACCTCCACTAACTCAAGCATAGACTGTTCACCAATTGTGTAAAGAAATAATGAGCAAATATGGAGAGCTAGAATGCGACTTGCTTTACTAAAAGCAGTCAAGGATCTGCCAATATTTACTAGAACGGGAGACGCTCACATTTTTCTTTGAAGAATACTTTGAAGAAAATTTTATGTAGAATTCTTCGATACCAGGTAATGCATAAAAGTAATCTATAAATTCTACAATCAAGTAACTACGTGAAAAACGTTACAATCTATATATATAAAAATAAGTCCGTATATGTATGTCGCCGAACTAATCATAAACGCGTCGTGCGATTTCAACCAAACTTATACACTACGTTGGCAGTGGCCCATATATGGTTTGTATGAAGTTTGGTTGAAATCCGATAACGCACTGTGTGCGGTGCGTATGTGAATTGAGTGTATTTTGCCGCAAGCAATTTTTGTACCGCATACAGCATTCATTAGTATTGAATACATTTTGGTCGTTTGTGTATTGGAGAGCATTGCACGGAATGATGCAAATATCAATTTGTTATCATTTCTCTTTTCTCTTTGGACGTCATTGGTGATTGATCTTATCATAATCGATTTTTGAAAATATTAATTTCTTCGCATTTTTTGGTGAGTATTTTGATAAAAATAAATTAGTTTTCGTTATAATCATCGTTTTAATTAAATCAATCGCAAGAACAGCGAGAACAAGAGATTGCGAATATAAGGGAACGTGTTGCAAGATCGTGTTCAGATCGTAGGCCGACAAGTATTAATCAAAAGGTTTTAAGGCGTGCGGCACAAATCTATGTTAATGTTGCTTTAAATGGTCCTCGACTTAGATATAATCACGCAATTGATTACAGTTTGCATAAGTTTGTGGTGCACTGAATTTTCATAATGAAACACCTGGAATGTGTTGTGCCAGTGGCAAAGTAAGATTACCCGAATTACAATACCCACCGGAACCATTGGCCACATTAATTTCAGGAACAACGCCGCAATCGAAACATTTTTTGGATAATATCCAAATGTATAATTCGTGCTTTAAAATGACTTCCTTTGGAGCGACGAATATAATACGAAATAATTTCATGCCGACATTTAAGGTAATTTCGGCTCTGGGAATTTCGATGTGTTTAATATACTACTCCAATTTTGTTTAACAAGAATTAGTATGAAATGATTTAAATTTCCATTTGTTTTTTTTTCTCTTCAGAACGTGAAGTCAATAAAAATGTCAGCGCTATTACTATTATAGAGTTATGATACGACAAAATCAGAAAAATCATATTTTGAAATGTCGGAGACTCTTTGATCAATATGTCTGTTTAAATGAGTTAAGCATCCACCCCTTCTACCCGGTAAAACTGGCGCATCCTAATGCAACAGCGCAATTCATCCACAGGATGCCACTACAAAACAATACCAATATAACACACCACACTCGCACCAGCCCAATCAACAAAAGGAAAGGACAACGGGGAAGCTGACACAATTTGCACGTCAACTTTGATCGCATACACTTCGATCACGATTTTCGATACGTAAATCGTCGGACGTTTTATACCTTTTTTCATATTCGGCAAGCAGCTAAAACACATTTTTATAAGTTGAATATTCGGCACGCAGCAAAAAACATCTTTTTACGTCTGGCGATCTTCGACACGCAGCTCAACCATCTTTCTTTCATCTGGCGAGCTTCGGCGCAGCAGTTCAATCAACACTAGTCTAAATTGTGACCTAGGGAGAAATTTTTGCTTGTAACCTTTTATTTCAAATACATTTTGTGAAAAGCTTGTGCAAATAAATTCCTTAAAGAATTAAAGGGCAGTCATTTGGCCATAATACAAAAAAGGTGTTTTTATTCTGGAGGGACTGAACAAGTAAATGCTGGTTTATTCAATGTCGTAGACATGTATGCAAAGATAGAAACAGACGTTTGAACTTTATTCGATTCAATCAAACGGAAGTTACGATCAGAAGAGTATATACGTATGGAGCAACCAAAATGAGAAAGTTAACAAATCAATGAATTCTTCCAGAAATTCTGACAGTAATTATCGAATGATATCAAAGTTTATTTGCATGTTCGTGTACACAGAGTATTGATTATTCATGACATGTAATCACAATAGAAATCAAGCAACATAATATGAAAGGCATGTTGAGACAAATTTTGTAAACAAGTTCGGCAACGAGGGTATTTTTTGATGGCAAAAGAGAGTTACCACATGCATATTTGTTGTTAGCAAAAAAAACCATTAGTATTCTGCCAGAAATTTCTGTCTCGATACAGGTTATTTGATATGTTAGCAAAAATAGATTCATCGTGACCATTTAGTCTAAATATTATTCCATTATAATGTGGGATGCACACGCGTATCCCAAATTAAATGAGCAATGGAAATGTTCATTATCGAGACGCAAAATTAATTGCAAATTAAACGAAATAAAAGATAAATTTATAGGTGGGTTGTCAATTGTTGCAATCACCAAAAGCATTAAACATATAATGTGATAAGTTCGTAAATGTTAAATTGTCGAATATTTAAAGCGATCTGGGCAGAGAACCGAAATGATGCAATAACACAATATCAAATCGGAAGGTATATCAGTAGCAATGAGGCAGTTTGGAGAATATTATCGTTCCCAATTCATGATCGAAATATGGCAGTTATTCCTTTGTCAGTACATTTGGAAAATGGAAAACGTGTATATTTCACAGTTGATACTGCACAGCAAATTGCAGAGAATTAAAAGTTCAATAATAGGGAACAAAACCAACTTTATTAAAAATAAGTGTGTCTCTTTTCTTATTTTGTTTTGCCGTGCGAAGCAGGCACCGAGCCCGCTAGTACAATATATAAACCACAAATACAAATTGATGGAATAAAATTTATAAGTAAATATTTTCATTATTTCGTCAAATCGTCAAGCATTTGAAGAAAAGTTGGTTGTGCTTAGGTGAGCTGCTATTTTAATTAGAAATTTAATTTTATGTTTAAACTTTGAATAAGGAAATAATATTAATATTCTCGAAAAGGCATATGAGAAGACTAATTAAAAGTGAAGAAAGTGACGCACTTTAATGCGTTACTATTTGGTAAGTTTTTCGTCTTTTTATCATTGATGGAAATGTATACAGTGAAACTTCGATAAGTCGTAACCTCGATAAGCAAAAACTTTGATATGTCATAGCATTTCTTCGGTCCCTAGAAAAATTCGCGAAAAATGCATGTATTTCGGTCCCTTTGATAACTCGTATTTTTCTTGAGACAAAAATTGAAAAATGTGTATCAAAAGCCTCTACAACTCGTATTTTTTTCACAAAAAACCGTACGCGACGAAAACATAGTACGTTTTTTAACCGTTATTATTTTACAGTTACGCTTATTCATAAGTTTTGCTTTGTTTTTTTACAACTAGTGTAGATTAGTATCAATTAACGTCTCCGAATTTGGGCACACCATAATTACCAACGCGCACTTATTACAGGGCATTAGATCCAACACCTGCCCCTTTTGTCAAGCAATAGTCAGCGTGCAACACCTACTGGTATCCTGCCCAGAACTTGCTTCTCAAAGACTTCATCATTTCGACAACAAGGACCCTTTCCTATTGTTAATGGACGCCACAGAAGAAAATATTAGCAAAATTTACAAATTTCTAAAGGACACAGACCTACTCCGTCGTATTTGACCCAACCAGCCAGCCGAAAGCCTCTGCTGCTAGCGCTGCGTTTGCTTTAGTTTATATAATAATTAATTATTATGTAAGCTTTGTATAAATAAATAAATAAAATAAAAATAGTATCAATTAGGACGCAAGATGTCAAGTTCTCGTAAGTGCAAAATAATGCCAATTAAAAAAAAAAAATAAATTATTCTTGCGTTAAAAATGGTGAAAAACAAGTAGAAATTGCGAAAAGGTTCGGTATTGCGTCATCTACTATCACATCAATTTTGAAAAAAAGTGATCTGTATTTGGGTTTGCCCTCAAACACCAAACGTAAGCGCCAAAAATTACCAGAATACCCGGAATTAGAAAAGAGAGTACTCACTTGGTTTTTGCAATGCCGAGAATCTAATACTATTCCAGTTGGAGGACATTTACTAAAAGAAAAAGCAAAGGTGTATGCCCCAAAATTGGGCTTAACACAATTCAACGCAAGTAATGGCTGGTTGGACAATTTCAAGAAGAGAAATAACGTAAGTTTCAAAAAAGTTTGCGGTGAAAGCGCGGCCGTTGATGATGAAGTGTGCGTTCAATGGAGAGAAAACATTCAAAAGTTAATAGAGAATTATGAGCCCAAGAATATTTTCAACGCGGATGAAACGGGTCTTTTTTACAAGTGTCTTCCTGATCGCATTTTGTCTTTAAAAGGCCAAAGTTGTCATGGTGGCAAATTGAGCAAGGATCGTCTTACTCTGTTGCTTGCTGCAAATATGGATGGGTCAGAAAAATTTAAACCATTAATGATTGGTAAATCCATGAAACCCAGATGCTTTAAAAACATCAAGACGTTCCCTATGCTTTATCGTGCAAATTCAAAGTCATGGATGACACGTAATTTATTTCTTGAATGGCTACAATTGGTGACAACAAAATAGAAAGATTTTATTATTTATTGATAATTGCACCGCCCACACTGCAATGGAACCTTTGAGCAATGTGCCGACTGAATTTCTCCCACCTAACACCACTTCAGTTTTGCAACCACTCGACAAAAGCATAATCAAAAGTTTCAAAACATTGTACCGTAAAGAAGTTGTTGTTAAACTGCTTGAAAGCATCGAGGAAAAAAAGGATTATTCCATTTCGATTTATGATGCAATGAATATTGCTCATAAAGCCTGGACAAATATCAGTAAATCGACTATTAAAAACTGTTTTCGAGCTTGCGGTTAAGGATCAAAATGTAGTCGTAATCAGCGAAGATGTACTTCACATAGCAGAGTGGGCTCGTGTTCTACAAAATGCAGAAACACGTGTAATCTTTGATGACTAAATTCATGTTGATGATGAGTTGGTGATTACTGGAAACCTCAATGATGATGAAATTCTGGGTTTCGGAAATATCGACGATGAAAACGATGAAACATTTGAAATTCCCTCAGTTCCCACAAAGGTCGCGAAAGCTTCAATTGAAAATTTGCGTCTTTTTTCATGGCATCAAATGTTGAAGACATTATTTTTAATGACTTTGTAAACATTGATAATGCCATAGATAAAATACGCCAAAATAATGTCCGTCAAAAACATATTACGGATTTCTTTTAAAATGAACACTTTTCTTAATTTTTTTGTAGAATTTTTCAAAATACATACATACTTATATTGATTGAATAACATATGTACTTTATATTTTAAAATTTAAATATGTACAATCATTTCTTTTTTTTATGTAAAATTGAAAAAATAAATAAAAAAAAAACTCTATAATTCGTATATTCTGTATGTTGCCTCTATAAGTTGTATAACTTGATAACTTGAAAAACTCCATAACTCGTATTTAAATTGTGGTCCCTTGCAAATACGAGTTATCGAAGTTTCACTGTAATTACATACGGTTTCATCTTTTTTTGTAGAATGTGTAAAAGTAGAAGGCTTCACCGAATCGGTTGTGTTCACCAAACTCAAAAAAACATCGAACTCGCCAAAGGCCCTTTCTTTAAATCTCGTTGCTTGGAAAAAAAAAACAAAAAGAGACTCAGCCACAAAATTAAAAGAAAACCATTCCCTTTTATACATAAATACTTATTTTCATAACGAATTTCATACATGTATTCTCATAAATAAAGCAAAATTAATATGCAATTTTTTCTATTCTACTATTGACCTTGGCATAGAAAAATTCTCCGTTAACTTTGACATCGACGAAAGGAGTGATCTGTTACTTTTCGTAGGACATCGCCGTGTTAATTTTCATCGGTCGGAGTAAGCGATACAATCATGCAGCATCGTTTACCTTACTCGCTTACCAATGTCTACCATACCCCGCTGGGTATTAACTCGTTTTTTAGCAGCATAGAATATTTGCTATGAACAATAAATGATAATGAACTACAGAAGAAAGTAGTACGATCAATATTCTAAAGAACCATTCAAGGAGAAGCGAAGGACACCATAATAAACAACCCGCAACCAGACAACTGGCAAGTCATCAAGGAAACATTGAAGCTGAGATACAGTCCAGACGTAGAGCCGCACCATCTCTATAAAAGGATAGCAAACCTGAAAATAAGTTCAGTTAGTAAATTATTGAGAGAATTTCAATTCTTCCATTCGAATCAACTAGTTCTTTTCTATAGTAATGTCCGAATATCCTTAAAACGTTCGAGCGCGACTTAAATATTTAATTCGCATGAATCAAAAGAATTGTGTGACCGGCAGCTGAGAGGAAGCTTAAAGAAATGGTTTTATGAGTAGCATCTCCAAATTGCAAAATGAGCGATAACAAATCAAAGCAACAACAACAACCAACAACTTCGACACAAGCTCCTGCCGAAGCTACTAAGTCAAAGGGCTCCCGCAAAAGGAAGCCGAAGCAAGTCACAGCTGCACAACCTGTGGATGAGGAAGTGGTCCACACTGTTCAACAGCCAACATCAACTGGAAGCTTAAAGAAACCATCGACCGTGTAAACGCTAGGTGTAATGCCATACTTCGCACAAGCTCTGGCGTCAGCAGAAAATTAGTAAAGCGGCGTCAACCGCCGGTAACCGGAACGAACCCGCCACTTTCGCCATTGTACATACATTTTCAAATTGGATACAAGTGCAGATTCATTCCGTAGACTTTGGGTATACACAATAGAAATGTCTTTTAACTCCATGTGAAGCATAACGGAATAGTAACTATGTGCCTAAGGAAATTAAAAAAAAATGTGAAGCTTTGGAGACAGAAATAAGAAAAAAAAAACTTGTTATAACCAACAGAGATGAATATTGTGACATTTTCAAGCAATATGCTCAACTAAAAGCACTGGGAGAAAACTGGATAAAAGATATAAAAAGCTTGGGAAGTGAATAAGGACAGAAAAAATTTTTCTCTCTAAGAAACTGGCCCGTGATTCCACCGCTATCTTATGAAAATAGATTATAGATATAGATTTGAAAATGATACAGATCAACCTACCCAAAAGGACCTCCCTTGACTTCTTTTTCATTCAGGCATGGATAACCCATCTAACTTAAAATTTACCTATCCAAACAGCGGTAGATCGCCGAAATAACAGCTTGATTAATTCCCGTAAGGAAGAACCAACTGTTGTGGAAACGACCTTACATGTTATAACAATAGAATTTCATGTTATTGCTGAATGCTATTAAAGTAGGACGCTATCATCTTTTGAGAAAAACATAACAAATCAGGTTGACTTCAAATATTTAGAGAAGTTATGCTTGTCAAGAAGCTGATAGCCGGAGTGCATGAAATCTTTAGTTTATATTAGCCTAAATAGAGCTCAAGAACAAACCGTGGCTTGTAAAATACGCTAAAACATCAAATCAGATATTCCAATGTAGTAGAATATAGTAAAATAAAATTAAAATATGTAAATTTAAAATAATAATTATAACAGCAATTGGCAAAAAAGATCTAAATGTTCGATTTCAGCTATTCTTTCATTAAGGCAATTCACAAAATCGCTAATTTGTTAGTAAATAGCTATACTAGTAATATGGTGTCATATCTAAGCTATTTTTCATTAACCTTAACAAATTATTCATATTTTATATGTACAATTTTTTTTTTTTTAATATTTTTTTGTTTGAAATATTATTTTTTAATTTGAAAATATTTTTGTTTTTTGAAATATTTCCTTTTCGTTTTGTTTTTTGAAATATTTTTTTTTTTTACATTTTTCTAAATAGTTGTTTTGAAAATACATGTTTATACTTTTCTTGAACTTGTGAATTACCCAAATAGGTACTGCAGGGTTTTTATATGTATTAAAATTAAATCAAGCATCACATTTGTGAATATTCTACTCTACATACATTAAATGTTATTATTTGGTCTGTACCTCTATGTCTTACATACTAATCGCTGTGACTCAGT
Organism: Bactrocera correcta; assembly: GCA_027475135.1. Lineage (NCBI taxonomy): Eukaryota > Metazoa > Arthropoda > Insecta > Diptera > Tephritidae > Bactrocera > Bactrocera correcta. Next base: position 49,098,319 of record CM050326.1, read on the forward strand.
ATCTATGCTGTTCAATAATAATAAGCTTAGAACTTACATTAACGGCAACAACAGCAATCCACTTAAAAGTTTTATTACGGGTAGAAGTGTCATCTGCTTTTCGATGTCAGCAAAATTTTTCACCAAAATTAGTTTGCTTAAAACTCTAAATCACTTATCTGCAATAAAAACAAAACGTTATAAGCAACAAAAAAAAAAAATGGTGGTGATTTTGTTGTTAACAGTAACACACCTTTCGACAAATTCAACCACAGAAAGTAAAACCACGGTTAATTAGTAGCTACTCTGGAATGCTTACTCCTAATCGGGATACAAGTAATCCTGCAGTATGTTTTGAAAGGCAATCTTAATTTTACCGCGATCTCGTCCGTTTAATTTTTGAATATCAGGCAGTAAACTCATGAGGAACATAGCGTCCGGATCCGTTTTGCAGTCACATAACTCCACATGTGACTGAGGCGCAGGTGGAGGCGCTGCTGTATTGGCTACACTCACTAACGTTGACACTGGTACCGCTGCACTTGCTGAACTACTGCTACTCAAATTAGCGCCAGCCGTGCCAGACGATATTGAGGCAATTTCTAAACGATGATTTGAGTTAGCACTGCCACCAGCACTATGATGACTATAATTGTGTGTGTGATGACTAGCAGTTGAGTGGCGTTGGTGATGCTGGTGACTCATAGCAGTCGAAGTTGTTGCAACTTGGTTACTTATGCTCGATGTACTACTCGCATTCATATCTGCATCGTTATTTGGATTATTTGTTAATGCATTGCCTGTGCTAACGCCAGCGCCAACACTGAGACCGACAGGACCAGAATTGCTTGTGGTAGTGCTGACCAATTCCATAGGTTTTGCAAGCGTTGGTCGTACTAAGGATATATTTGTGTGTGTTGTTGCTGTGCTGACTTGGGAGCTATGCATGCGTGTATGACCACTACCGCTAACCGGTGGTATAGGAGGAGCGCTAGGATGTGGATTTGTATGTAAACTACTACCAGCAGTAGTAGCCAAATTGCCGCTGCCGGCAGCAGCTATAGCATGTGTGCTACTTATGCTATCCCGCGAGCGTGGTCGCTTAATGCGAAACTCATCTTGGTATGAGCGTGATTGCAAACGCATAAACTGTTGCATACGTAGTTGTGCACGTCTATCTTCTAATGGAATTGCGTTGGTGCTGCTGCTGGCATATGAATCCATCATGAAATTACGCATTTCCATCTCTTCAAGTTCATTATCTTCTTCCTCTTGACGCACAGCAGCGATTTCTGGCTCATAATCATCAATATCCGATTTAACATCATCACATTCCGATTTAATATCATTGTTGAGTGTATGCACATGTCCATCTGTATGTCGAAAGCGATTTCGCTGCTCATCATCCATAACATCTTCTAAATCATCGGAATTATTCGGCTCAGCATCATCAAAATATTCCAAGTAATTATCGATTGGTTGTTGATGTGCTTGTTGAGAATGTAAAATTGACGAGTGCACATCGCTTGTAACGTTATTGCCGCTAAGGGCGGCAGCTGCATTGGCAGCTACTGCTGCTGTGCGTTCTCGCTGCAAACGATCAGATAAAGAGCTGATGCGTACTAATGCGTCTTGTACTTGTGAGTCAAGTGATTTGGGTGGTGTATGTTTTCTAAAAACATTAGATAAGTTTTTTTAAATTATTAGACACTAATCTTAAATTTCAATAGCACACTTACTTCCTTAAATAAGGATGTAGGAAAAACATGCGATCAAAATAAGTCCAACAAGGCGGTATCTTTTCTTCTAGATAATTTGTGTACTCGCGACGAAAAGATATACGCAAATTAGTCCACTTTGCAAGACTGGCGCCAGCTACAATTCAAATAATATAAAGTATAACAATGTGCGTGTTACAACTACGCAATTATCGTGTACTTACGATTTTTTTCAAGCTTTTGATCAACTTCACGCCAAAAATTCTCTACATATGGTCGACAAAAGTAGTATTTATGGCGTGGATTATAAATGGCCTCATCATGCTGCACCATATCGATCAGCTTAAAAACCTCTTCTGTTAGCCAGCGTGAGGATGAACACGAAGGGACGCCAGTTACGTTTGCATAGTAATCATTCGCCATTCCTTTAAAGAAAGGAAATTACAATAATTTTTCGCTGAGCAATTAGAATTTGACACCTACTTCACTGTAAAAAATATCTATGTTTAAGCAATTTTTACTGCAACCACTTTTCACACATTCCACTCTTTTCAATTCTGTGAGAAAATGCAACGTTCGTCCGGCAAATGATGCGATGGACAGAAATGATAATTGCACAGAAACAAAACAATCAGAAATTAATAATCAACGTGTTGCCAGACTGAATTAAAACGCTTTACACGACGTTTTGGATAAACTATATAAAATTACTTAATAATTGGTGTTTAACCAATACCTTTTTATTAAAGAACTTGTTTTTCAATTATGTGATATTTTTGTATATTTTTTTTTTACTTAAAAAGTCTAATTTGCTTTTCCAATTGTGTTCTATTTGCAAATATTACCAATCTTTACATTAAAATGGCGAAATCACTATTAAACGCAAGATGGCACAATTGTTGCCAAAGCAGCTGACGTTCTCTCTCTCTCTCTCTCTTTTGACATTTGGCGCCAAAACAAGCGTTTTCCCTTCATTTCTTGTGCAAAATTTGCAAAATTGATCATTTGAAAAATTTACATCGTGTCGTTTGGTTGTGAAATCTCACACTGTGAATTTAAAGTAAATTTGTCTGATTTGTGTATATTTCAATTTGTATATCTTTAATCACAATAAACCGGCACAATGTTTGAAGCGCGTCTTAACAATGCAACTACACTCAAGAAGATCTTGGACGCCATAAAAGATTTGCTCAACGAAGGCACCTTTGATTGCAGCGATTCCGGCATACAGGTTGGTCCACAAATTATCAAATTTTGTATTACAAATAACTGATTCTTAAATTTTCCGTGCAGTTGCAAGCTATGGACAATTCCCACGTTTCACTTGTATCTTTAACATTACGCTCAGATGGCTTTGATAAATTCCGTTGTGATCGGAATCTTTCAATGGGGATGAATTTGGGCAGCATGGCTAAAATTCTAAAATGTGCCAACAACGATGATACTGTAACTATTAAAGCACAGGATAATGCAGATACAGTAACATTTATGTTCGAATCTCAAAACCAAGAGAAAGTTTCCGACTACGAAATGAAATTGATGAATTTAGATCAGGAGCATCTGGGTATACCGGAGACTGACTATTCATGCGTTGTACGCATGCCAGCAATGGAATTTGCACGCATCTGTCGCGATCTAGCACAATTCAGTGAATCTGTTGTTATTTGCTGTACAAAGGAAGGTGTAAAGTTCTCTGCATCCGGTGATGTTGGTTCGGCTAATGTGAAATTGGCACAAAACTTAAACGTTGACAAGGATGATGAAGTAATTGTGATTGAAATGCAAGAGCCTGTTGTATTAACGTTCGCTTGTCGTTATCTGAACGCTTTCACAAAGGCGACGCCACTCTCAAATCAAGTGCAGCTGTCGATGTCGGCCGATGTGCCGCTAGTTGTTGAATATCGTATAGCCGAATTGGGACACATCCGCTACTATTTGGCGCCGAAAATTGAAGATGATGAGAATTAGTTGTATATGCGTATATCGGTTTGTTGGTTGCAGTCACGGTGCAACTAGCTTTTTTCGATTTTATGTAAGAAACTTAAATATTAACTAATTTTAAGCACTAAAATATGTAGTACGTCATTGTACTGTTGCTAACATTGTAAAATGGTCACTTTCACATGTGTACAAGCAGTTGAGTATATTTAATTTTTTTGAATGTGGCAACAGATATTTCAAAATAAATTTTATATGCATATTGAGTACAATTTTGGTGTTTAAAATCTTTGATATATGTATGTGTACATACATATGTATGGATGTATATGGGAGTGATTCTTCTTAAAAAAAGAACTAATATGTAGGTATGCAAGTTCGAAAAAGTCTGTGATATGGAAAGCTTCAACAGCCAATTACAAAGTTGATTGAAAGGATGCGCTAAAGAAAGATTTAATTTTTGGACACTTAAATCATGTCACTGTATGGAGGACTTTTATATTTTACAAGAAATCTTCACGGAATTCGGCATAAAAATTTATCTAAGGCAACACTATAACTTAACAAATCTTTAAGGCCGGACCACTATAGTATATAGTGCCTTTGCAAACTGAAACAACAAAATCTGATTCTTGTATTAAAACATTTTTATTTGACAGTATATTTTTACAAAATTTGGTACAAATATCCAGGGTAACGCCATAATCTTAAAGTAATTATTTACGGTAGATGGGAAAACTATAAGATATAGCTCCCATAGAAGCTGAATGATCAAAATCAAGTTCTTCTATGGAAACTTTTTTATTCCATGAATTATCTTCACGAAATTCTTGTTTCCAAAGCCACAGCATAATCTCGAAACAAACTGAGTCATGTTTTATCATGAAGAAACAAAAATAATAGTAATAGAAAAGGCGTTGTAAGCGATAACTCCTTGCCATTATTGATAATTAAATGCAATTAATTAACATTGTTTTTAAGTTCCAAGGAATTCTAACAAATTGATTGATATTTTTGAAATTTCTTTATTTGTACTGGACAGCGAATAGCCATTTAACGATCAATGTTTGAAATAAAATGCATATGATAACATAAAACTTAATTCTATTTAACATTAAACTGATTGTATGGAAAAATGTAAGTGTGTGAAACTAGTAAATTTCGAACACTTAAAAAAGCACTCTCTACTCGACAATGTAGTTGGGATGTACGACCAATAATGGATCGTCTGGCTCCTCCGTTTCGTCATCGGCTCGACGCGGACTTTTACCCGGTTGTCGCAATTCGGTTGTCTTTAATGGTATAATAACTTGATCGTGATATATTAAACGATCGATAACTTTCTCAATTAAATGTTTACGTGAGATAAGTTCCTCTTCGGATTCAATTTGATCCGCGACTTGTTCCAAATACCATGTAACAACATCACTGCGTTTCATACCCGAATCGATGCCTTCTGTTTCGCAGCGTGCTTCCTCATTACGCATATGCAATACCAACATGGTGGATAGGTTTTTGTAATCTTCAAATGATAGAGTGAGCTTTTTCTTTTGTAGCACGCTACCGCTTGCTTCAACGCCATCTTCTACTTCGGCACCTTCAGTTGCAATCGTATTACTCGCGCCATTAGCTGCACCTCCATTATTTTCCATATCCACATCAGCCACATATGCATCTTCATTGCCCTCGTCATCGTCCAAATGTATATCTGGCTGTTCGACACGTATAATTGATTTGTTAAGTAAACGATAGGCTTCTTTAACATGCCGTTCTTGCACTTCATTCATACACTCCAGTTTGGCCATGGCCTCGCTCAGACGTATCATTGACTCCAACTGGCGTACTGTGATGCGCCACGTGCTACGGCCGGCAATACCAGTGTCGCGCTGACGCAGGTGACCATAGTTCTCTACAAGCAATTTCATTGCTTCTTGACCGATAATCGGTTTGAATTGACGGGCAAACGTTATGTAGCGTAACACTTCTTCGCGCGTATACGCACACTCAACCGACTCTTCAATGTGCGAGTGTAAATCGACAATCTTGCGCGCTATAGCATAGTCCACCACTTCATTGCATTCGTCTACGAGTATGAAGAATAAATCGAAACGTGACATAATTGGCGCTGACAATTGTATATTCTGTTGTAAACTCTTTGTACGGTCATAACGTCCATTAATTGGGTTGGCGGCGGCCAAAATGGAAGTGCGCGCATTTAAAGTGGCACGCACTCCAGCTTTTGCTAAGGAAATTGTTTGCTGTTCCATAGCTTCGTGTATGGCGACTTGATCGCGTGGATCCATTTTATCGAATTCATCAATGCAACAAATGCCATTGTCAGCCAACATAAGCGCGCCGGCTTCGATGACAAAATCGAAACTCTCCTCATCACGCACTACAGCGGCGGTAAGACCAGCTGCAGAGGAAGCTTTGCCAGAAGTATAAACAGCGCGCGGCGAAAAGTCAGCGACTTGTCGAAGAAATTGTGATTTTGCGGTACTGGGATCCCCTACAATACATACGTTAATATCACCACGCAAAGTTGTTTCTGTAAACAATAAAAAAGACGTTATGATATTTCATACACACATTCAAATTGAAAATTAGATATCGGTGGATGTATGCAAAATTTCGAATTGATATCTCAAAAACTTAAGGACTAACTAGTCATATTAGCGTATATACAGAAGGAATCGACTAAGCTCATAACAATGATTATTTATACATATATGTATAATATATTTTACAAACTTCCATGCAAAATTAATATACCCTGTTTAGGTTATAAACTATTTTTTTACTTACTTTCATGCGTAGTCTTGCCCACACCACCAAACAGTTGCAACAACACTCCACGCTTGACCTCATCATTTCCGTAGATGGAGGGAAACAAACTGGTGATGAGGTGGTTATACAAAGAACGATCTTTGGACATTTCGTATACCTTATTCCATTCGGCATCAGTCATTTGTTTTTTCATATCCTCTGCTGTTACCTCGGACATAGGCAAGTCGGTGCCTCCAAAACGCGCGGTTGTCGTTTGTACGCTGCAAGCCAAAAAGGACATGCGATAGTTGAGTTCACGTGTGCCTAATTCTTTTAAACCTGATACACCCTCTGGACCATCGCCTGGTTTATGCCGCGAACCCATGTCAGCTTTGGCGCCCGGCATATTTAGGACACCTACATCAGGCACCACTATTAATGTACCAGTGAAATCATAACGATCGCCAGCTTGCACAGTTTCCACTAATTCTGAACGTAAAATGATTTCCACTGAACGTGGTATGCAGCCACGCGGCAGCTCTGATTGGGTTTCCTGTATGCGTATTTTTTGAAAATCAACGAAAAGCGATTTCTCCACATCCAGCATGAAGCGACGTCGATTACTGCATACAGGATTACGACAGATGGTTGGATTGGTAAACTTGAATTGTTGCTCTACATTGCGTATTTCAGTTTGACAATCCATACACATAAATGTGCCAGACACCAGTTCAGGATGCACTGGATGTGTACGTACCACTTGACCAGATATGCGTATCAATGTGCCAATTTTGGATGTTGTTAAATCACGTACTTTATGTCGCGTGGGCACATCAGTGAAGGAGATGTAACATTCTTTTTCGTTCTTTAAACCACAACGATCTTTGACAAAATTTGAAACAGACTGGCACAGGAATGGGTAGATGCTATAAAAAAGTGGTTATTTCAAAATTTAACATACAGACACACTACACATTTACCGATAGTATTCTTCGATAATTGTTGTTGCCAAATTTTGATTGTACTTTTCCACATCGTCGAAAGACACTTCTAGCGTATAGCGATCTGGCGATTCCAGATCTGCTGCAGGTTTCACATATTTTATTTCACCGTCTTCTTTAAACCTAAAGTATACATTATTTACATTTTCACTTTTTTGGTCTGCACGAAGAAATCACTTGTCCTCCACTTACTCTTCTAAGAAATCCTGAAAGAGTTTTTGACATCGTAGGCCAACCTCATCCTTTACGCGTAATTGTCCAATTTGTGCGTCAGCTACATCCATTGCAATGCTTCAATTTGGTGTTGTGTTTCTTGGCAATTAGCTGCTTATTTAAGTTATTTATCCCCGAAATACTAAACACGCTAAACACAAATTGAGAATATTGAATGTTTGTATAGCATTTGACAGCGCTGGCATTTGTTTTGGCGCGCACATGAAGACGCTGATAACACTGGTGTTGTCATTGAAAACTTGGCAGCATTGCTGAAGCGTTGCACCAGAGCACGTAATTTGTAATTGATTGATAAATAAAAATTAAAATAAGCGGCAAAGTTTAACTTTCTATGTATTGGCAGAAATAAAAATATCAAGTCATAAAAATTTAACACTTTTTTATATTTTTTCAAAAGTATATTGTATAATATATAGAAATAGTTTTTTATTATTAATTTTTGAATGCAATCGGTTGCTAATTCTTATATTGATTTGGCAGTACTGATATAGCGGTTTCCGTCATAGTTAACCGAGAAGTGAAAAGTTAAGAATATAGATTTATACAGCTTTTGAAAATACAAACTTAATTTGGGAAAATAAATAGTGTGAAATTTAAAAAATTGTGTTTTACGGCAATTCCAGGTTTAGTTGTTTGTTAAAATTAAATTATTGAAAGCTATGAAAACCCGGATATGAATTATGTATTGAGGAAATGATGCGCATCATAATTGCGGCGCAACAAAATGGTTTTTCCGCTTAGCAAAAAGTGCCTTGCTGTGCAAGTGCGATATATGTAGAACGAAATTTTGTTCACATTTATATACAAAACATATATTTTTAATAATTTGATATGTACATGCAATGTATGTATGTACGTACTAGTATATTAGAGTAGCGCCTATTTTTGTGTAATGTTCATATTGCTTTGCCATATATAACTACAAGATACAATACTGTTTGAGTATAAATCAGCTAAAATATCAGCAATTGGGAAAATACTATAATCTATAAATTTCTGTTTAATCAAATTTCTTCTTACTCTGTAGTATGTGGCAGAGTTCCTTTCAAACAAGATTGGGAAGTAAAACTTGTTTTCCCTCTTGCAAATGTGCTGGAAAGATAACGTCCTCCACGGGATGCTTTAATTTCGAATAACGAAGCCAGAGAGTACTTGAAAGAGTCTGCAGTCATCTTTAACGTATCCCAATTAATCTTCTTAGGAATACGTCTGGGAGGATTTGCGTGAATTCAGCCGGATTCTTGTGATTCTGTTTTCCGACATGGAAGGCTCTGATGACATTCTCCACAACGGGATCAGTTCAGACATAAGTTCATTACTCAAGCTGATGTCCAGCATCTAATATGGGTTCACATGTTAATTTTTAGATTAGTACTAATTTTGAATCCCTACGTTTGCATCGCTTCCCAGTAACAGGGCAGCTTGTTTCTCCTACAGTAGTTCATTAGACCTTGCACAGCTTTTGGGGGTAGGTGCTGCTGATGTTTCCTCCGGAAAGTAGGCCACTGGACCTGAACGATTTGCTGGTGGTAGAGGGGTAAGTAGATAGAAAAACCACAATATTTATGCGCGTTGCACTTCTTAAGCTTCCAATTATTATTGTAGTTTGGCAGTTTTAATTATAATCTACTTACACGAATCTCCGACAAAAGCTGCTGACCAAAGTCAAGACCACTTTCATTCATATTTAGGGGTAAACCTCATTATATTAAAACAACATTTATATTGACTAACGCAAAAAGTTTAAAGTCAGTTGGAAAGTCGGATATCATTATATTGAGTCCATTGGGCCAACGGGCAGGTTTGAACTAATTGAATTTACTTCCATTCCTTAGTAGGTATGTATATGGGATCCAAAGGAAGTATTCACCTGATTTTTAACATTTCAGGCAAAAGCAAACACTGTTTTTAATAAGTAAGCTAAGTTCGTCTATAATCGAACATTTCATACTCTTGCAACTTACAAGAAGTTAAGTTAGGAAGTACCTTCAGGTACTTAAGGCTTGTTGGTTATATGTGGTCTATGCTATAAGAAAAACACGCTCTCTCAATTATATTAAGATAACTCATTGACCGATGCATAAAGTCACCCGGAAGTTCGAAAATCTTTACATTAGGTATATGGGGGCTATGGGAAGTATTGACCCGATTCAACCCATTTTTGATACACAGACATCCTATCGGGAAAGGATTCTCTCTGAACTTTAGCTGTTGTAATTGTTTTTATATTTCACACATTCACTGTTATTTGCGGTAAAAAGTCAACTATAGGTACAGGTCCAGATATTTAGTAACTAGGGGCTTGAACAGTTTTAGTTGGATTTGGATAATTTTTGGTCATAAGATGGCATAGTTTTAACCCCATATATTAATTGCTTCTTGATTTGTACATTCGAAAGGAAAGAATCAGATGAAATTTGAAGTTTTGTTATACGGGAAGTAGGCGTGGCTGTAGTCCGATTTCGCCCATTTTCACAATATACAAATATCACAGGAATGCTACGTACCAAATTTGGTTGAAAGCGGGTCTCAAGCTTCTGTTTAATATATGCCAACACAATTTTAATAGGGTTTGCATCGGGCCGCTGGGACGGCCAATCGAATGTAACGATGCCAGATTGAGTTTTCCACTGAGTACAGAACTTGATGCGGTGTTTGGGATCGTTGTCTTCCTGCAGAATGCAATCTTTTTTTTTGATGAACCATCGTGCGGCAGATAACAGTAAAGCCTTTTATGATTTTCTCGGCATTTCGGTTGTTAGTAAAAAGGTACAAAGTGCCGAATCCCTGCTTTGAAAAGCAGCCGCAAAGATGCACCTTTATTCCTTGTTTTACGGTTCGCTGAACAAGCCTATTGGTGGAAGTTGACCAGGCTCGCGTGAGAACAGAATGTGCCCATATAGAACATTCATCAGTAAAAATTACATTTTCGAAATCTCTATCAATATTATCATGCGCCCAAGCGAGTCGCTTTGTCACAGAGGCTTCTCCATTGTGTTGCGCCATTTCAGATCATGAGTATAAAGAAGGTTTCGGATAGTTTCGTAGGATATATCTAAACCTTTCGCCATTAATTTTGCTTGTTCTTGCCGCAGTGTTAAAGCAGGATTCCGCGAAAACAGATTCACTATTCTTTTTTCATTTTTTTGTTCACTTTTCCTATCGAACCACCTTCTGGTAAACCATCAACATTTTTAGTCACTATATATTGCTGCATTCACTTCTGCACAAATGCTTTCGACTTTCTCATATATTTAGCAGCCTCTGTTTCCGACATTTTCGGACCTTTCGGGTGGATGCAAGGGAACACAGTATCGTAGCGCGACGCGTACTTAGCACTCATGGCGTTTAACAGATTCTCTTTCAAAAGATCAACGACAACCGAACCTTTATGACAATGCATCAAGGACAAAGCTTCCTTCTATCGGAAGGAATTAGAGCGAAATCTTTCATTAACTGTCGGTAAAGTCGACCACGCTCTTACTTGACAGACTGTATATGTAACTCTACATCTATCTCCTTTGGTTTTACATGATACAAACAACCGTTAGAAACCCATTATACCCTGTAGCAATAATGTAATGGAAATATATCAGGACAAACATGAAGTCCTATTAAACTAATTTACAGGCATTTACTAAAATGAGAAAAATAGCTGTACGTGCAGGATATCTTAAATACTCCTGTTAACGTTAGAATTGGATGCTAAAAATATTTTTTTTTGTGATACCAGTTGATTTTATACCACCCACATATAATCGGCTTCAAAGTTAGGTTTCGCGTGTAACCTTCTTTACTTGTTTATTTACCTTTTTTCTTCACTTGCTTTCAATTTTAAATTTTTATTACATTTGGAAAGTGCAACTTGTTGTTCTACTTAACGATGAATCAGCCAAGTTTCGTCCAGCTTTAAAATACTTATATGTATATTAATGGCATCGAACGCAAATGTTGTAATCGCAAGGACAAAATGTAAATAATAACAGCGGAACACTGTCGTTGAAAGGATAATTTATGTCCATGAAATGAACACATGTGTACTTGTATTACGGTAAATACGCATATACCGACACACATATACATATATGTATAACGGTAATTTGCGGTTGCTGTAAGCGCTCGCAAACTTTTCAAGTTAGTTGATAAAGCTTTGTTCTTAATTAACATTCGCATGCATTCCTTTACAGTTATATTTGCAAGCGGATATATTCATACATATGTATGTCTGTAAGTACATATGTGCAAGAACTGCGGATATCAGCTAACAATTTAAACGATTTTTAATGACCATAACTCTCAAGTCGTCTGCATACGAAATCAGCACAGGAATTAAAGCACAAATATGAAAAGCGTAGGCGGCTTGAATCCGTATAAAATACAAACATATGTACATTTACAAATGTATGTCCGAGTATGTGTTCATATGAAAGTTGAATTTTTAAAAGTGTTTAAAAAATGTATATTCAATGACATAAATTGTTCAAGAAATTGTTCAATAACAACAATAATAATTTTATGACCTACTAATTTCAAGAATTTTTTTTTTACCTTTAACGAATATTTATTTTGATCAGCTATTTCAGTATATTTTTTGGTTGTCAAGTATCTCCCTTACGCCTTTTTGTCTTTTGAAATTTGAAGCTATGTATAAAGAGCTCGCTATCTGGCAATACTATACATGTATGCAACTTTGAAAGGTATTGACATAACCTACAAAACGACTATTCATGATTAGTTTGGATATTGCGTTCTATAGTTATAGTCGTGTAAACATGGAGTTCACTAACGTCGAAATTCGCGCTATTATAAAGTTTTCCTTCATTAAAGGCAAATCCGCTGGAGAAAAGTTCCGTGATATTAATGGTGTTTTGGGGGATGGTACTCTATCACTTCGAACTGCGGAGGAATGTTTTCAACGATTGAGAGCGAGTGAAAACGATACCATGGATAAACCAGCCGGCGGAAGACCTGTGACGACGAATACCGATCAAATCATTAACGAGTTAAATCGGCTCGTGACATCGCCCAGAAGATGGGAGTTAGTCACCAAACTATTTTAAACCATCTGCAGAAGGCTGGATACACAAAAAACCTTGTGGCCCGAATCAACGCCTGCGATATGCTGCTAAAACGGAACGAACTAGACCCATTTTTGAAACGGATGGTGATTGGCGACGAAAAATAGATCACATACGACAATGACAAGCGAAAACTGTCGTGGTCGAAGGCCGGTGAATTGTCCCAAACAGTGATTAATCGCCCGGGACTAATCGCCAGGAAGATTTTGCTGTGTGTTTGGTGGGATTGGAAGGGAATCATCCACAATGAGCAGCTCTCATATGGTCAGACGCGTAATTCTACTATCTACTGCGAACAACTGAACCACTTGAAGACCAGACCAGAAGCGTCCAGAATTGGCCAACAGGAAGGGTGTAGTGTTCCACCAGGACAACGCAAGACCACACACTTCGTTGATGACTCGTCAGAATGGAGGTTTTATCGCATCCACCATATAGCCCGGACATAGCGCCAAGTGATTACCATGGCGAATGCGCCTGTGGGTGTAAATTTGAACTCAAAAGGAGCTTGTGAAAAGTGGCTGTCCGAGTTGCTCGCAAATAAGGAGGGGGCTTCTACGTGGAGGGTATTATGAAGTTGCCGTCTAGATGGAAACAGATTATCGAACGAAACGGCGCATATTTGAACTAAGTCCGATCACTGTAACACTTTTTATAAAGCATTGAATAAAGAGCAAAAAAGCGGAAGGGAGATATTTGGCAACCTTATATTTACCTCTGTGTCTACGAGGGTGATCCGAAAAGTGCAAGTCTCACCGACCACCGACTGGACCGACCAAGGGAACATTATTATCATTTAGTCTATTTTCTTAGAGGCTGTTGACAATTTCAGCCGAATCGGATGAGTAGTTTTGTTTTACACCGTTTTAGAAAATGGAATTCTTGTATTGGTATAAGTACCAACTTCCTAAAGCTTATAGGTTTTCATTGTTGGTATAATAACGTCTCGGTTAAGCAGTCGTTTTTCCTTAGATAAAGCAGTTTGATAAAATACTCACGAAGAATTAATGCAGTATGTGACAGTACATATCCGTAGAGCAAAACCAATAGCTGGCAGCCCATAATTCCACGACGGATAACATTCAAATAGTATTTCTTGGCTGTTTGGACAGTCGGAAGGAAGTCGGTTGCACCACACCTCGAACAGAACAGAAAACTGTCAACATAAATATTTTTTGACCTGACTAGATGTGTTTTTTCGGCTTCGGCTTACCTTTGCGACGATATTCGACCGATTGATCGTCTGTCAGTAAGAATACTTTTCATGACATCCTGGTAGTCGGAAAGCATTGTTTCATAGGCGTTAATGCGACGCTGTTTTTTCGAAAAGATTCTATGATAAACTAGTGACAGCGAGCTTAAAAAATAATACGGCGGAAGCCGAGGCTGCTCTTTGCAGAATATTATGTGCTCTGCCTGATTCATAAAAAGGGGAACTTCACAGTCATAGTGGGAGAAGCCTCCTCAATATAGCATTTTAGGTCGAGCGCACTGTGTGACGAACTGATCTTATCAGTTTGGCTTTAAAACCTTGTTCTGTTGCAGTCAGCACATTGACGTTGTGGCTCCCACTTCACTGCTGACAACGTCCGTTGTGTTTAACGTGGGTACCTGCTGACGACAGCCTTACCCCACCTCTGTCATGCTTTGAGTCCGGCACCCAGTTTGAATGCAAGCTCACATTGAGTAATCAAAACACTCTCTCTGCATTTGGGTTTTAAACCACAACCACCACGATGTTTCCCGTGGAACCAGTTCACATGAGAAAGTTGCAGTGAACTCCTAGGGTTCCTGCTCTTCGTGGTACCAGAATTAAGTTTCCAGTCAGGCCTTGTAGCCGGAACTACTACCAGTTGAGCTTCCATACTGCTCTGGACTGGAGACCAGGAGTTGGACCCCATACTCTCATCCCACGCACTCACAAATCACACAAGAACCTAACCTTAAGTTTCAGCCAATTGTCTTCACCGCCTAAATAACTTACGCGCAAACCTTTCAAACGACCCTAACTGTTCGGCATTTCAACGCGGGGATCACAACGCTCAATACGTGCTCCACACCAATTCTGGCCTTTCCAATGCAAAAATGCATTCAGAGGTCCATACCCAGTAACTAGGAAGCCCAAGCTCTGACAGATTGTGAAGTTTGGATTTCCTTCCACTAACCCAACATCCCGATTGTACTCGTAATTCACCCGACCGTTACGGCTATTATCCCAATAGTTTTGCCACTTACTCCTAACCCTTTCATTTAGAAGCCTCCTGCTCCCTGGATATCCCTCCTTCTCCGTATCGTCGTCAGTGATCCAGGCAATTTGCAGCAATGACACATTCAAACTCTCCTTAACCTGAATGCAACAGCTCGCTGTATGACAATCAGATCAAGAGGGTGTGCTCTTAACAACACCTGCATTGCATTCGTTGAGACGGTACACATACGGTACGGTACGACATACAGGAAAACAAGCAAGCAACATTCAAAGTTGTATGGGCAAAAGTTTTTGGGGCCCCAAGACTTTCGTGGCTGCTTCCCACCATACAGTGGCTTCTTAAGTAGCACAGGCTACAAATATGCTACTATATATGGGGCGAACAGCACGACATTTGAGACCACAATCACTCCGCAAGACGCGCCTGATCTTTCCTACCATTGTCTGCAGTCGCTCCTGCACATTCACTAAATGTGGAGTGAAACGCGTTCTTTCACTCGCGGTCAACCCTAGGTTTTTGACTTCCGTCATATACCTGATGTTGACACCATATACATGGCGATTGGTGGACGAACCGGCGACAGTCTGTCTTTAAGAACCAATGTCTCCGTTTTGACCATCGGTCGAGAAGGTCATCGCATATGCAAAGCATTTACAGAGTGGTTCCAGCTACCCCAGCAGGAAGTGCATCTTGAGTTTGCATATATATGGATCACAGATAGATTTCTGCGGGTAGACCTGAGTCATTCCGATTTTAATACTCCCATTCATTCCAACGCTAGATGCCTTTCTATCCAAAAAGCAGTCCAAATTTCAAGTTCCCCCAATTATTCAATCACCTGATTCCAGGTAGTCAAATGTCTCTTTGAAGAGACACAACCCTAGCATCCCTCACACATGCACTTATCGTAAATGGACTGCAGGTATTCCGGAATGAGCTTCCACAGGCTTTTTCACATTTCTCTTCTTCACTGTTGTCATAACTTTGCATATATATTCGAACCAGACACAACAACAACAACAACGTGATTCTTGAAATCCAACGCCCGTCACCAAAAACTATCAACTACTTTGGACTGATTTGGCAAAGTCCTCTCTCGCCGAACCAAAACGCAATTATATTCTCGTTCTGCTATATGGAGAAGATTTACGGTCAGTAGCGCCGATGATGAAACGATGGGTTGTACGAGTTATACGACGAGATTGACATAGTTCCGCGAATAAGGTCCGGGGCTACACTGGCTAGATCAAGTCTTCGGAATTTTCCAAAACCCTCTAACTTTAAAGGTTTTTGATGAATAATGTGTCAAGAAATTTGGACAGTATTGTAGTTAAATTTAGCACTGTAAGATAAGGAAAGAAAATTTGTTTCAGGTCAAATACTTCACAAATCAAGTCTTGGCCAGAGAATTGATATTTTGGAAGAGAAGGAATGATAGCGGAGATTTCGGCGTTAATAACTAATTTGCTTGCTCTATTCGTTGGGAACGAGATAATCTTCACTCGTTTTACATTGAACAGTCAACGTATTACAAACCTAACCTTTTTCTAGACCGAGTATAATAAATGATGAGTTGCCGCGAGTTCTATAGAATTTGCTTTGCCGAATTAACATTGAACACTGGACACTGCATTTTAGACGATGCCACAAAGTTGCTAGCTTTCGTAGGCATGTTAGCCTTTCGGCCTTGATACCACAAGCTATGAATACGGTACCTGCTGGCGTTGGCTGAGTATACTTTATTTAAGAAACTTTAACACTTTTCTACTCTTAGCAAAAATAATCTCAATCTTATTAAATCTGAATTTTTAATAGATTTTAACCCCCATTAGGGCAATTAAAAAAAAATAAATGAATAACAACCCCTAAAAGTAGGCAAAAAACGCATCGCAAATCACAGCTATGCGGCTATATAGTCCACTAAAGGAATTTAGGTGGCATGGGGTGGATACGATATAAATATGTATGTAAAAAAAGTTAATAAGTTTACGCGTGGGGGCCATACACGAAGTGCTAAAACAGCGACAAACAACGAGCCACATAAAGGTGAACATAAGCGCCGCCTCCTGCGAGATGCGTACAAGCCAAGGCAATGTTTGTGTTGTTGTTTGCGTATGCTTTGTTGGCAACATGTGCGTAGGTGTTCAAAAAGCAACAAGAACGTAAGAATAATAACAACATCAAAAATCCTGAATATCAACAAACACAGTTATATGTACACACACAAACACTAACACACACACACACACATACAACTACACCGGTATTATCGACGAATGGGAATCAAGTGTTGAGGAGCCGAGTCAATGACGTCATTAACAAGACGAAGCAAAAGCCAGCTGCAAGACGGCAGAACTTTGTAGGCGATGAAGAACGATGAAATGTTAAGGAAAACATAAAATTTTTCAAGATGGTCAAATTATTGTTGAAGAGAAAAATATTAAGTGTCTCAGTAAATACTCGTATGCAATTTGCAACGCGCCGACAACAAAAGTTTTAGCAATGCGCGTTAGTACAATGCGTAGGCGTTTGAACATCGGCGCTCCCTACACCACTTTGGTGCTGTGATTTTATGTGCGGTAGCACACAGGTGGCAGTTTGGGTAAAACAACAACACAGTTATTGTTGGAATTTCAGAGCAATGCCAGGAGGCAGGGTAGAATGTGATAGCTTTCGCCACCTGTACGAACGTGCACGATGTATGCAGCGAGCGAAGAAGTACTGTGAACGAAACGGCTATGTTAAATCGTGAGATTTTTGGAGAAAAAATCGCATGCGATAATTTGGTTAATTTTTTCTTCATTATAACCAAATAAATATGCAGAGTAATTTTACGATTTTGAAGTTTAGAAATGTTATATATCTAAGTAAGTGGTTAGAATAGTCTAGACCCTCAGAATAGGTCTTAATTCAACAATTTATTCTGGCAGCAAGGAAAAAGGAAACGAATTCCCTTTTAAATCAGAATACATTAAAAATGTATTTGAGTGGTTATGAAGGTTTAATTTATTGGATATAAGGAACAATTTTACCGGATAATTGGAAATCATTATGTTAGCGACATGAGGTTTAGACCAAGATCTATACAATATTATTCACATCCAGTGCAATTCCAAATAACCAAAATTTTTTTAAATAAAACGAAAACGGTTGGGGATATAAATGAAATTATTTATTCCTTTGAAAGTACAATCGATGCCATGAAACGCGATTTCTTTTGCATGGCCACCACGGGTACGCTTGCAGAAGACGCTGAACCCAATTTTCGACGGTTTGCAAGCATAAATCGGCCGATACTGCTGCAATTTCACCACCTGGCTTATTGGTAGAGGCCATAGACTTGACATAGCTCCACAGCAAAGAGTCTAAAGCGTCAAATCGCACGATCGAGGTGGTTTTCAATAAATCGATTTTGACGATCGATTGTGAAGTGCGGTCCATAAACCGTACCAAAACGTAATTTTTTTGAGACGCAATGGTGACTCATGAAGTACATGTGGATTGCTGCCTGACCAATACCGCATATTTTGCTTAATGATGAAGCCAGAAATAAGCCTCATCACTGAAAATGATTTTTCGATGAAAATCCGAATCATTTTCAAGTTGTTACTCAGCCCATTTCACGAACAAACGTCGATTCTGGTGGTCAAGCGGCTTCAAATCTTGCGTCAATTTGATCTTGTAAGGATGTAGATCAAGATCTTGTCACAAAATTCGCCACAACGACGTCACAGGGAAGCCCAATGCTTGAGAATTGCGTGTGAGAGACTGGTCTGGATCTTTCCTCAATGGATGCGCCAGCGAGACCAATATTCTCGATACTACGGACATTCTTTGTATCACTTTATATTAAGACAAAAAATTACCCTACTGAGCCCTTAATAATATGTAGTTACTGTGAATGGGAATCGCTGCCGCTCAATGATAACCGAATATTTTTAGCCCGAATTGGATGATATAGACTTCGACAATATGTTGTTCAACATGACGGCGCCACAAGCCACACAGCGAATGTCGCAATCGATTTATTGAAAATCAATTTTGGTATACGAGTTATCTCACGAAATGGCTCAGACAATTGGCCGTCTGGGTCGTGCGATTTGACGAGGTCAGATTTCCTGTGTCATGTCTATGGTCTATGCGTATCGACCGTGAAATTGCAGCAGTATCAGCCGATTTATGCTTAAAAGCCGTTCTGCAAGCGTGAAACTGTGGTAGTCATGAAAAAAATCCAGTTCTATACATAATTGCGTCGAATGTACTTTTACTGGAATAAAGAATTTCCTTCATATCTTTTTGTTTTATTTAAAAAAAACTTTTGTAACGCTCTTATTGTAAAACCCCATACATTTGAGTAAAATTAACTGAACGTATAATGCTGTGTAGCGCATTCGAGCTGCAGAACTTAATTAAGCAGGTACAATGTTTTATAAAAGTGTATAGCTGCACACCCGCGCCGTTAGTTTCGCTTTCTCCAGACTGGACAAGGAAGCAAAGCAAATGGGTGAAAGAGGGCAAGTTAAAATATCTCCTGGCATCAAACAAACAGTCGCCACACTCGCTTGGCTTAACTTAACTTTGAAGTCGTAGATAATTTCGTCTATCTTGAAACCAGTATAAACACCACTAAAATGTCATCCTGAAAATCCAACGCAGGATAACTTCTGCCAACAGGTGCTATTTCGGACTGATTAGGCAATTGAGAAGTAAAGTTCTTTCTCGAAGAACAAAAACCCAACTCTTTAAGTCACACATTTTTCCCCTCCCGTGGTGCAGAGGATTGGACGATGACAATAACTGATGGGTCGACATTGCAGTTTTCGAGAGAAAAATTCTGCGAAAGATTTATGGTCCTTTGCACGTTAGTCATGGCGAATATCGCATTCGATGAAACGATGAGCTGTATGAGATATATGATGACACTGAGCGGCTACCCTGGCTAGGTCATGTTGCCCGAATGGACAAAAATACTCCAGCTCTGAAAGTATTCGATGCAGTACCCGCCGGGGAAGCAGAGAAAGAGGAAGACCTCCACTCCGTTGCAAGGACTTGGCTACACTTGGAATCTCCAATTTAAGCTGCCAAACAGCGAAAAGAAAGAACGACTGGCGCGCTGTTGTAAACTCGACTATAATCGCGTAAGCGGTGTCTTATCCATATTTTTTCGGAGAATGCATTTCTGCCTTGGGGAATATAATATATATATATTTCTGAAAGATATCTCGACAATGAAAAATTATTCCATAGAAGCACTTGATTCCGGTCGTTCACTTTGTATGTCATCTATATGTTATGGTTGTAACATATCGGCGATTCTGACAAATGAGCAGTTTATAGGGTCTCCGACGTTTTCTTCTGGGTGTTACAAATATCGTGACAAGCTTAATATACCCTGTTCGGGTATAAGAATAATAAATGTAAAATCAATAGCTCCCCTAGTCCTTATGTACTTAATATAAAATTTTGATTTTATATCTCGGTCAAGATGTGAGCTATCATAAAGAAATTAATGTTATGTCACCTTTGCATCTTTGTACCTAAAATGGATAAAACCGATTCAACACCTCCCCTAGCTCTCTTCTTCTTTACTGGCGTAAACACCGCTTACGCGATTATAGCCGAGTTAACACCACCGCGGTAGTCGTTTCTTTTTTTTCGCAATGTCGCGCCCATAGTAGATTCCAAGCGAAGCTAGATCCTTCACCGCCTGTTGTTTCCAACGGAGTCTTCCTCAGCTTCCCCCGGCGGGGACTGCGTTGAATACTTTCATAGCCGGAAAACACTCCATTCGGATGACCTAGACAGCGTAGCCGCTGTCTTTTAATTCGCTGAATATTTCATACAGCTCATCGTTCCATTGACTACGATATTTGCTGTGGCCAACGCGCAAAGAACCATAAATCTTTCGCAGAACTTTTCTCCCGAAAACTTGCAACTTCGAGTCATCAGATGTTGTCATCGTCCATGCCTCTGCACCGTATAGCAGAACGGGAATATTGAGTGACTTATAGGTTTTGCTTTTTGTTCGTCGAGAGAGGACTAGTTCTCATATACCCATAATATTTTCCGAGCTAACGGTCCACTTTATATCGTACATATAGTATATCGATCAACTTGAGTTAATTAAATTCAAAGTGAGTCTTTCTATGATAATTGTCTGTCTTTGAGCCGATAATGGTTATAATTACATATATAATAATACTAGCAGACCCGGCCACGCGTTGTTGGCTGAGTGATTCAAGAAGGATTTGAAAGACAAAATTTAATACAAATTAATATAACTTTTTTAAGATATTTTATAAATACTTTAAATATTTTTATTTGATATATATACTCTAAATGTCTTTAATCGTAATAAATCACAGTTAATGTTCAATGAAGCGCCAATCGATGTACAATATTTTTGATTAATCGGTCCTTTGTTAATACAAATAAACTTGATGGTCTTCCTACTCATTGGAGAAACATGGTTGGAAAATCCGCAAATAGACATTGTTTGGTCTTGAGTTTTATTTATAGTCATCGCGAAAGCTAAACGAATGGGAAACTGTAGTCTTTAAAATGGTATGGTGGTTCACATGCTCTTTGGAGAATATATTCTTACTATTAATACACACGTTCTATTAATACACACGTTGTCCATTTTCAAGATGCACTGGAAGATTTTGGATAGCATTTTCTCTACGGTGTATGGGGAAGCTAAGTATACGCCAAAAAGAGCTTCATTGCTCTTTTCATCATTTTCGTCTATATTTTGTCCTCCAAATACGGCCAAATCACTGCCCTTATTAACGTACTTGCAAATATACTTGATGGATTTGACAGAACTGCAAAGCTCAATATTAATATGAGCCTTGTACGTTTTGGAGAGTAGTGGTGAGTATGGTACTCGTACTACCCATTGATTGTCAATTTCTAATTGGTTAGAATTTGAAGTTCTCATTTTATATGTATGACCACCATTATCAGCGTTTCTGCGATGATACAATGGATAACCATCAATATCAATAATGGTATCATTTGTGAATTTCTTAGGAAAATTTTTCTTACATTTCCCATTTTCCATCCATGGTGATGTCATGTTAAACGCTCCACACTGTCCATGAATCACATGACTTGTAACAATATTAAATAATTCTTGATAAATTGAAGAATCTGGAATTTCGGCTGAAATAATTTAATCAATTTCCTCTGGACGAATTTTATCTTCAAGCCAAATTAAAATGTGAGCATGAGGTAAGCGTCGTTTCTGCCACTCAATTGAATAGAACCAACAACACGTTTTGCCAACTGAATAATTTGTTACAAAATTAATTAAAGATTTCAACTTTTGTTTAAACACTCGTGCAGTAATATCGTGACGATGTATTGATTGTTGACCTGGTAATAGAAAAGATTGGATTTCCTCCCAATTTGGATTGGACATAAATGTTATAAATAAATCTGAACGACCGTAATGACGTACATAAGTCATTGCTTCCCGTATGTATTCTTGCATGTTTCGTGGGCTACCTATGTAGCTGGAAGGAAAAATAACAGCAGTGCCTATTTGATTGGTGTTTAAAATTCCATCGACGTTTCCAACAATAGCATCCCGTAAGTGAATGTGATCCTCTGATCGTAGTTTAGCTTGGTTGAACCGAATAAATAGCTAACGTGCGCTTTCAATTTTAGCAAACATATCCACAACGTATTGATGATACAATTGATTATATCGAAAGATTTAGTTGTCCTGATTGTGTCTAATCATTAATCGATACGAATATTAGTTCATTGAATTAACTTTTTTATTTAATTCATTACCATTGACTGGATCACACTGTTTAATGTTGATATGATATCCATCTTATCCTTGCCAGAATATCGGTGGGTACTGGAGTGCATCGTACGAACGGTGTAAATCTGAAATTCTATTACTGAATTATCTCGGCGTGTAATTTTTATGGATCTGTTGTCAATTGGATCACCGACCATAATAATAGCAACTTCATCAACGGTTGGTGCATTGAATCTGCCGGCGTGTTCTCCCGCAGGCACTGTGTCTGCTTTGATGACAATGTGATAATTGTCACTTTTTAATTGTGGTGACACTCTTTTAAACAATTGAACCAATTGATTATTGCTCTCCAAAAATAATTCTAACGACAATACAATTGCTCTCTCTTCTGCTTGTTCAATGACGTCCCTTTGGAAGCAAGAATTGAATTTTCGTGTCTTACGCAAAAATATTTTTGATTCATTTGAATTGCCAGAAGGAAGGGATTTCAAAGGTTCAGGTGGAGTAGAGAGTGGTGGCAATACAACTTTTCCTGGTGCGCAACACATGCCGGGTGTTTCATTTTGAAATTTTAACGCCTGACAATAATTGCATATTTTGTTCAACGCACCAATAGTGACTTTAGAATCAGCCGAGTAATTGATGTCTGGTTCGTAATTAAATGCAAGACGAACAAATGATCTACGTGTTACTGCGCGGTTGGTCCGATGCTTTTCTCGGTTTTGTTCTCTAAATGAATCTATGTGTTGTTGGCGTGCCCCCCTGGCTCTCAATGGATTTTCTTGTCGACGATTATCACGCTGTTCTCGTGAGCTGCATTTCTTTCTGCTCTCTGTTCGACTGATTCATGAGCTATTTCAACACGTGCACGTCGAGTCTTTTTGCTACGGGAGTTGAGGTTAGATTTTTCGGGTGACATTTTACTAAAAATAGTAATTGAATTTTTAATGTGAATGAATTTCACTGCTCACTGATTTTGTAGATTATATATTTGGCCGTATTTATGTAACTGTAAATTAGAAGTAAAACAAAATGTTAATTATTAATTGTGGAGACGATTAATTTGAATAATAACTATCCTGTCATCTAAGTTGGACCAAATTACTTGTATATGCCAACTTTCATGAATATCAGTTGACTAGTTTTTGAGTTCATTCGGCAACATACACACGGAGACTGGATTTTTATATATTAAGACATAATGATTTTTCGACTTTTGAATTGTTATTAAATAATTTAATCAAGTTAATATGAGCGTTATTTTAATGTAATTATCTGCTTTTATTTATTAAGTTTTTTCTAAACCAATCCTAATACAACTCACTTCCAATTAATTTTCCCTAATATTCTCAATATTTCAATATCGTTCCTTTGGTTCTGTTTACATCTCATATATATCAATAGAAGATATATCAATAAAAATAAGCAAGAATATATTTATTAACTTGAAGACAGAACGTCAAATAATGGCTTGGAAATTATATGATAATTTGCTGAACTATAGGTAAAATAAGAACTGAAAAGAATAGTTTAACATTGTATGTTTCGTTTATGACAAATTTTCCAAAAATTTACATCATTCCTTATATTTATTACCGCAAACCAATCATAAGTGCAATAATAATTTCTTTTTTAAATATGACTTAAATCAATTCATTCAAAGTAAAACTATATATCACATGCAATACCATATTTAATTTTATGCTACAAAATTATTGCATGCAATCTATTTCATTTCATACATTATTCAAAAACGGAAAGCTTTCCACCTACGACCGCTTACATACGCATATCGTTTACTGTTAACTTCGTGCACGAAGTGCGTGCCTTCGTCACTACGTTGCTGTTAACGGTAACTAACAATATAAATACTCAAACGCCGCTAAGTCGGCACACATTCGTTTCTAACGCGTGCCGCTGAAAGCAACTCGCTAAACGACAGCTCGAAAGTAGATTACAGCAGTTATATTCAAACTATCAGTTTGGTTGTTAACAAAGTTGTTACCAAAAAACGCTTAAAGCCAGCAGTAAATCAGTGAAATAGCATTATTTTTGAAAGTTTACAAAAATTTGGAAAGAAATAATTTCTACTTTGACTTTTTCCGCAACTTAAATAATTAACTTTATTTTCAAGTGCATACAATTAGGCGCCAAACAGTAAGCGTGTGAAATTTTGCAATTAGAATACGTGTAAGCTGAGCAATTGACTGTGGTCGTGTGACATTAATTGGAAAACTTTCAATTGCTCTCACTCACATACATTTACACATTTACATACATATATACACCCATATGCATGTACTTATGTAAATCGTTTTGTGTACCATATAACCAGGTAAAAACTGAAACATTCGAACGTTTTCACTAAGCTGACTCAGCTGTTGTGTGTGGTCTTAGTGTCTTTGTGCGCTGAAATATTTACTTTTCATCAAAAAACGCTGTGTTTGCTGCGAAAAGTGTGCGCGCGTTAATTCACCAAAAAAGGTAAAGAACATAATACGAAATTTTAATTGAAAAAATCTCAAAAAGTGACGTTAAATCGTTGGCTAACGAGAAACAAACAGGTAAGTTTCTAAAGAAACTTGATATTTATTGAACCGTTCAAATTTGAACGTGCAAAAAAATTAGTTTTTAAAATTTTAAAAGAGGGAAAATCTCGAAAAAAGTCAATATAGGATAGACAGTCAGGAAAATAAAAAGTACTATAACTAAGACACCCATAATGCTACCAAATTTAATTTTTGTATTCATGAGACTTCATTCTGAATATTATATTAGACCAAACTTGTACTTAAACAGACTGAACTTTGGCATACACAGATATGTGCTGCATGAAAAGTTATTATTATTATCTCTTTTCATGCCCAGTGAAATCGACTCATTTAATAATCCTTTCCTTAAGATTCCACCTCTTCTGGATCTACCGATAGATAACTTCGTTGAAAACTAAGTCATCTTTTCCATAAATAGTGTTCTACATAACCGTTACAACAACAATAATCAAAATTATGTTTGAACTCGCCAATCAAGAGTTCGAAGAACATATTGAAGGAGATTATGTTTATTTAAGATTTTAAGTTTTGAACTTATACAAGTATATCAAAATTCGGGAAATATGGAATGCTTTGTATGTAGAAACCCGAGTCTTTCAAGTGCCTAAACAAACATTTTGGACGACTAAATTATCGCCTAAAGAAATAATATGGAGGATTACAGTAGCGAAATTTGTTTACAGCCACGCCTACTTCTCAGATAATGAAATATTACATTTTATTAGCTACTTTCATTTCACAATGCATTAAATCTAGAACCAATAACATTTACTTGAAACATGAAGATTAATATATTAAATATAGTAGTCTTTATATAGTTTAATATCATGGTAGAAAATTTTCAAATGCTTTACAAAATTAACAAAATCGCATAAAATTAAATTCAGCAGCGAAATTTTTTGCCCCCAATTTGTAAAAAATACTAATTTTTCAGCTACGTGTATTTTAAATGCAAATTTAAACCCAAAACAAAAACGGAAAAATATTAAATATATGTAGCATCTTTTGTAGTTTTTTTTTGGCAAGATCGGGCGCAGAAATTTTCCCACTCTGAATCCGCCACTTATATATCTTATCTTATGTATAGCTTTCAAATTCCTGGTTAATTTTGCACCAAATATATCGGTAAATATGTAAGATATCTCATTGAAACTCCAAAAGTTTTCTAATAATATTATTTCTGTATTATTTAATGGGAAATCTGTATTACCATTCGAAAGAACATTCTTTCGGATTTGTTGTTTGAAGATTATATCTTTCAAATATTGGCTCCTGCTAAGTCTCAGATGGTCCATCCGTTGAGTCCAATTTTCGATGACCCGTTCGAGCATTTCGACTGGTAACTGGCGAATGACACGCGTGATGTTTTGTTCAAATGCCTAAATCCTAGCGGGATTGCCCGCATAGACTTTAAACTTTACATATCCCTACAGAAAAAAGGTGGGATAGCACACGATCTTGATGGCCAATCAACCGACCCAAAACGTGAAATTATCTGCTTAATGAAGTCTTCTCTCAATAAATCCATTGATTGATGCGATGTATGGAAAGTAGCGCCGTCATGTTGAAACCGAATGAGGCCGAGATCACGAGCTCTAATCTTAGGCATCAAATAGTCGGTAATCATAGGGCGATAACGGTTACGTTGACGGTTACGTTCTCACCGGCATCATTTTTAAATAAATATGAACCGATGATTCCCACGCCCACAAACCACACCAAAGCGTTGTTATTTTTTGAATGAAATGGTAGCTTTTGAATCTCTTAAGGTTGCTCTTCGTCCCAAATGCGGCAACTTTGCTTGTTTACATTCCCATTGAGCCAGGAATGGGCCTCAGGCTGTATAAGCTTTCAATTTAAGATCTCGATGTAAAATGCACCAAGTCGTTCCATACATTATTCTGAGTTGCTGTGAACTCTCCATGGTATTGGTAGAGACTCTCAACTTGGGCTGGTATATTTTCTTCACTGCGTGCTGCGTATCTAAAAATCTGATCTGTCAAAAAATGCTTTTGAAACAAGTACCGTTATAAATAAGTTCTGTGGTAATTTCAAAGTAATGATCGCGGCTATGGCGGCATAAACGATTTTTTGCTCGTATTTGTGGCAAAAAAATTGGTAACGGGTGATGAAATTTTACCATCTGTCAAGTCTTCGTTTTAATTTACCTGCTTTGCTATACTATACTGACTTATAGTTCTAAAAGAACTATAAATCACTAGCTAATTTTTTTCTTTGCATACCCTAAGAGCAGTTTCATTAAAAGAGAGAGTGGCTAAAAAAAGATATTAAAATGTTTGATCAGCTATAGCTTAAACCTTGATGCGTACTCAGTCTAGAGAATTGTTCTTTAAGATGAATGATTTTATGTTAAATGTTAAAGCTAATTTCATCTCAATTATTTTTATCAACTGTGACATGAAAGCTAAGATGCTAGAGCGTTGTCTATTTATGTGGGGGAATAATACATTTCGGCCTATTCACGCTCGGCGCCGTGCTCATCATAAAATTTAGTATGTAGGTGTAAAATAAATATATCATTCCAAAATGTGTATAGAGATCAAATTTTGTGTTAAAACTTCTCCGCCGTCTGGTAACATCCAACAAAATTAAATGGTATATAGTATGTAGAGTGGATTTGAGGGTTATCTAAAACATATTAAAGTGCTTTAAAGTACTTTCGAGTTTGTACTACTTTATTAAATAATTAAATTGAATATATTTCTTCAGAGTAGGAGGATCTTTAGTATTCGAACGAGTTAAGTACATCAATACAGGTATTTTTTGAATCTTCCTTTCTTGAATGAAATCAGAATAAGCACTTGGTTATACCAATTAGGTTAGGGTAGGTAAACTGACCAATTCTAGTGAAATAAGTAATGAAGGATCCCATTCGCATATCTGTTAATTCGAGTCCTTTGTAATACCATTTACTTCTAATTTTGTATCAACGGCATTCTGTCAAATCGGCGAAGCGCCTTGGACTTATCACAAATTTATTGCGATTGTTAATATCAGTTCTCGCTGATTGCTCTGGTTTGGTATGGCTGCTGAGATGCGTCAACCATATTCAAACGATACCTGGATAGTGGAAAATATCTAGATATCTCCACTTCTTCCATACAACTTTGACAGTTAGGCTTCGGCATTTTTAGGTTAACCGCATGAATACCCATAGGACATGGTCCAGTTAGAACTCTCACAATAACGGCGAGATAAATCTTGTTAAAAGCGAGAAATTCAATATACTTTTTGCATCCAATCTGGGACAGAATTGTTTCGGAACGGCTCAAGTTGGGGTTGCTAATTAGCTGTATACGATAGTATGACAATCTGAAATTTTGTACTTTGTATTTTGAAGGTTGTACCGTTGCCTTTGAAAATACTTCATGCGAAATCTTGTTAAATAAAAAAATTTACTTACAAGGACAACGGGCAGCGCTCATCAGCATGTGTGGTGGACTAAGTTCCACTCCAACCAGGGCACTTAACGCTATCTTGAACATAGTGCCATCAGACATCGTCGGAAGGTGTATGGCTGCGAAAATTGCTATCAGACTCCCAGAATATGGATGCTTACAGACACACTTTCGCTTTATTTTAACTTCATACCAGATCACTTGGATCATAGAATCGCCAACCCTAACTCTGGCGGCTCCTTCTAATTCATTAAGGTAGCAGCTGATCTACTGCTCCAGAGTGCTGCTTCCTTCAGAGAAGTGACCATTTTCTCAGATAGACAGTGCGTTCAGGGTTGGTTGAGAAGTGCCAAACCTCACTATCAATAGCATTAAGTAACTTTGTGATAAGACTGGTATGGGCGCCAGGCCATAGTGGAATCGCAGGAAATTGCAAAGCTGAAGAGCTAGTAGGGAAAGGTACCCTAGAACCGCTATCTGTAGAATGGGAGCTGATGGGAGCTCCTGCATCCTCTTGTGTTCTACTTTTAGAAAGCTGGGCTTCGCCGACGCTTGGCCAGCACTGACCCACCATCGGTACATGCGTTGTTGCAAAAGGCCTTGACTCAGCTAGTCACGCTGATTATTTATATATTTATTTTATAAGGTCTCCAACGTTTGCTTCTGGGTTTTACAACCTTCATGACAAATTTAATATACCTTGTGCAGGATATACCGACATCGGGTTTAGAGTATAACTATATGAATTCCGCTCAAACTTGTCACTAACTTACTTACAGCATTAATTTCAGCCATCAGCGAGCTTTATTGCCATTCATTACCAACATGCAACACATATACGAACACAACATATGTATGTGGCACAAATTATGAAACCGTTAAGAATTATACAAAGACTTAAAAATAGTCAACATCTATCGCTATGTCGCCAGTACCAGCGGATATTTATTTATGATTTTATAAAAATAACTTTAGCATATTGATTTTCATTTCATAGTTGAGTGATTGAATGCCACTTGATTGTGTGTGTGTGTGAGCGCAGCGCTCGTGTAAGCGACTGAGTTAATGATGCGTTGAAGGGCAAGTGAAAATATACATATGTATAAGTGTGTGTGTCACACTTTTCCACGCATAGATACTAAGATCAGACAAAAGCATATCAAAGTTGCGCTGCTGCCGTCTGCTCGTGACGCGCTCGCCAAAGATATCATTAATGAACTGAATTCACAGTAAAAGTACACACTAATAATAATAAAGAAGGAATTCAAGCATATTAATTATTTATTTTAAACAATAAAATCGCTTGAGTAACATTAATTAAATAACTGTTTTGTTTGTTGCTTGCATTTATTTTGAACGCATTATTATACCTGTTGCAAGTGGCATGAGCACAATGCTGCCATCATTAGCTGGAACTCGCCAAAGTCCTTTGTGTCCAATTATTTTTCGCACCCTTCTTGTGTCCGCATTAACTGTGAGTGCTTGAGTGATTTATTGTCACGTATAATTATAAATGCACATCTGTGCGCAGAGTATGAATTGAAACGCTTTGAAATTTTAATGTGATAATAAAATGAATTTTCATTTACTACTTATTTAAGTGAGTTTGCAGAATGCGCATTGTTTGTTGGGTTTTTACTTTTGTTTTTGATTAACGCTTAATTAAGCAATTGACTCGCTTGCAACTAACTGTGATAACCATATAGCGAATAATGGCTGTGTTATTCAATTTTGTTGGTATTATTAGCTGGAAAAGGAATTGTTGTGATTTTGAAAAGGAGTTGGGGAATAAGTGATATTGGGTAAATATGTTTTTTTAGGCTTCAGTTTTGCAAGATTAACTCTTTTTTGGTGAAAGCGCCAATTTATTTCCTGTCGATTTACAATTTTTTTTGAGTTCTGCGAATATTTTGAAACAATTTTGAGAGCCATTTGAAATCAGGGGAGGTCACAATTGAGCACAAATTTGCGATTTCACATGCCACAGGAATTGCTCCTCTATCGCTATTTCAATAACGAGTTCTAGTTAAATGAAATCTAGTAAAGGGTGATAAATTTGGAGGTTCCCTACTTTTTTACCGAAAAAACACAGAAACTTCAAATTTAGAAGGGATTGTTTATTACACCGGTCAACAAAAAAAAAATATTTTGTTTTGGGTTTCTGTTTTCATGCTTGAATTCTGATTCTAGACATTGAAAAACACTTAAATATTAATCTTTAGTTCTCAAAGTTTGCTTTGGGCAGATCTACATCGATAAGTATATTTTAATTTATTTCATAAATCAAAGATGGCAGCACTTTGATTAACCCGAAAGTAAACAGTATTATTATTTGTAAGAGGCACAGTAGTGAATGTTAACCTGTTTATTATAGCTGTTACAACAATATCAGTCCGTTATTCAGTTAAAAAATGACATCAAGTCACTGTAAAAATGATGTTGATTTATTCTGTTTTATTTGCGGTGAATTTATTAAAGTTAGAATTAAAAAATTTGCTTTATCAAAAAATTTGAAACTTTGCGAAGACTATGAAGCCTATTTCAACCTAAAAGTCAGTAATCAAAGTGAAAATTGGGTACCTCAGTTCGCCTGCGTTAATTGTAACAAACTTTAGAAGATAAGAAAAAAATAGAAAAATGGCTCTAATTTCTAGGAAAGCAAACTTTAACCGGAAAAAAATTTTTTTCCTTATTTTTGTCATAGGAGAAACTAAAATTTAACATGTAGATGTCAGACCCAAAAATCGTGTTGACCGGTGTTATCATTCGAAAGAACATTTTTCGGCATTAATTTTTTGAAGATTATCTCTTTCAAAAGTTGGCCGCGGCTACGTTGACACACACGTTGTTTTGCTCCAAGGTCTGAATCGAAGCGGGATTGTCCGCATAAACTTAAGATTTTACATATATCCAAAAAAAGAAGTCTAACGGTGTGATATCACACAATTTTGGTGGCCAATTGACCGGCTCAAAACGCGAAATTATCTGCTTACCGAAGTGTTCTCTCAAAAAATCCATTGATTGATGCGATGTGTGAGAAATAGCGCCATTTTGTTGAAACCAAATGCCGTCCAGATAACGAGCTTCAATTTCAGACATAAAATAGTCGGTTATCATGGCGCGATAATGGTCGCCAATGATAAATACCTTCTCACCGGCTTCATTTTTGAAGAAATATGGACTGATAATTCCACCGGCCTACAGCTTAATTTGTTAAATCTATCCCAAAGTCGAGAACTCGTTCGATATTTCATTTCCTTAAATATGTCTTTTACGATCTCGAGAAATTAAAGCATTCCGTTGACATTTTTTTTAAGTTATAAATTCTGAGAGACTAACTGTTTTCTCGATAGCACGTCCGATATTGAAAGTGTATTTAACTCTTGTCTGATTTTTAAAAATATTCCTTTAAAAGTTATTACTGAGCATTCATACAAGAGAGTTATGAAAACATTTTATGTTGCTCATACGTTCTGGTGTACTATATGAATACAGAATAACTTTTAAAGGAATGCTTTTACAAAAAAACATTAGGACCTTTTTTTGTATTGTAGTAGAATATATTCTTATTTGTCCAAAGTTGTAAAAATTAAATGGAGATACAAAATTTATTTCAAAAGATCAAAATATTGCATATAAAATAGAAGGGAAAATTTAAATGATTTAGTCACCGCTTTAAATGAAAGCTGAAATTGC
The DNA here is from genome assembly GCA_027475135.1 of Bactrocera correcta. NCBI lineage: Eukaryota > Metazoa > Arthropoda > Insecta > Diptera > Tephritidae > Bactrocera > Bactrocera correcta. Next base: position 49,130,687 of record CM050326.1, read on the forward strand.
TTCTTTACATAGGATCCAGTTTTTAGAGGAAAAACTGAAATTTCAGGGAAATAATGTAGACCCTAAAGCCCCAAAGCCTGGACCATAAAAAGGTTTAATGACTTAAGAATGGTTAAGCACTCCTGCGTCTTCCTTTTCAAACCACCACATGTATCGGCGATCTAGCAACATCTGCCATTTGCGGCCTTTACTTTAGGCATATGGTTGAAAATTGAGATCGAACTAAAGCCTTGCGCATCGCTTAGCGGCAAAAAAAAATTCTATTAAAACCAGACGCCTCTTCACCCTACTGTACTTTTAGAGCTGAAAAGATTTTAAATATTCGAAGGGGCCAACGTAGGAAACGAAGTCTCCAACTTTTTACGGAAATTTTTTACAATATTTTGTTTATCCGGTGTCAACTTTATTTTTTATCCTAAATAATTTTAAGATCTCTGGTTATAAGGGGCAAAAATTTCCTACAACTTCGAAGTTTTTTAAGGTCAGTCAAGCCAAGGCTAGGCGTGTAAGAATTGAAGTACTTTTCTTACGCACTATTATCTCCATCCATTTATGATTTCCAATGTAATTGATTAAGAGTAAATTTCATCACTCATCACTATAAAAAGGTATTTATTAATCAAAAAGTATATATATGACTTGCAATTAAGGAGTCTACCTATAAGCATCATACCTGTACGAGTATTCTTACATTACTTAATTGCCATCAGCGTAATATCAAAGAAATTCTTAATGTCAAACATTTTTAACTGTGCCGGCTCAAGCAAGTAATTTTAATTAATTTGCCATTACAATGATATCATGAGTAAAAGTTAAAGAGTATGATGAAATAGTTGTTAATGAGCCGGCGAGCAAATAGTAAGAACAAAATTAAAAAATGTGTAAGGGAGTAGGATAACTTGAACAATTCTTCGTATGCAAAGATACTGGTTAAATAATGTAAAGGTGAGTAGGAGAGATAGAGAGTAGAGAAAGAGTAGAGTTAAGATTTCAGTGAATTTTATTGTGAATAAATGCGAAATTGCTGACGCCAATTAAACGTAGCAAACAAAATGTTTTAGAACTGGTAAGATGAAGTAAAATACAAAGCCTGAAGTAATAGCTGCAATGGTAGTGGGAACAAGAGAGCAGTCAAACATCTCTCGGGGTTGTAATGTTGTCTTAGAAAGATTCGAGGGATATATCAGTCAAAAAATACGTTGGGATACGTGAGAATAAAGTTCATGAAATGGTAATAAATAATAAAAGAGAATAAATAATGTTTCAAGAATGCTTCAAACTCTTGTTGAACAAACTATACCACGTATATAATACTGCAGACACAGTATTAGAAGAATGATTATTGGATTGGATATATATTAATACATACTTTTAAGTGAGTAATCGAACGAAGGTGAAAATATAAATATTACTGTAAAAAATAGACTATTCCTGATCTATAGCTTTTTTACCAAAACATTTCGGAAAATTGGAGTAGCACAATTTTAGGTGAATCTTGCATAAAGGTGAATATTCTTTTCCGAAATTTTTTTTTTTTTTTGCATAGAACAAGATCTGGAAATGTATAACAAATAAAACTTTGGAAAATAATTATTGTTCGTTCAGGTTGGTTAATGGTATGTAGTCCTGTCCTCAACTGACCAGATATTGCGAAAGGAATACGTTGAACATATTGCGTGAATATTTGGGTATGTGAAGTCTCAGTGCTATTTGATGATTCTCGAGAAGTATTTAAAAACCGTGTAACATCGATGCATCCAAATTTTTGTGTCAATAAGTATGTGACAATGGATTGAACCTAAGCCATCGTTAAACTTCGGTGCGTGGACTGAAGGCGATGAACTGAATCCAAAGCGCTGAGAGATCAGTTGAAAGATCCTGAATAAAGGAAAAGCGGAGGAAAATTATGATTTTCAAAACAATGCAGCATAAATCAAGGAAAATTATGACAAATTTCCATAAATAAGGTTTCGAATTGTGTAAGCATTCATCGAATTCACTGGATATATAATGGGTTGTCAAGAAAGTCTTGCGGTATTTTTATTGAATCAATTCGTATAGCACCCATACATCGAGCTTCTTAGTGACTCAAAGCTTCTTCAAATGGTTTATAACGGTTTAATGACTACTATGCCGGTCTCTTTCGACCAATTCAGCAATTTTATCGCAATTTTCTACGACAGGCCTTCCGGAGTGTGGCGCATCTATCTCTACACCAGAACGAAAACGTTGAAACCATCGTTGTGCAGTGGAAATGGGAACTGTATCGGGTCCATAAACTGCACAAATTTTATTGGCGGCTTGAGATGCATTTTTGCCTTTATCGTAGTAGTACTGTAAAATATACCGTATTTTCTCTTTATTTTGCTCCATGTTTGCGACGCTATAACTCACGAAGGACGACTTAAAAGAAACAATCAATCAAACACGTGTTAGCGCGTGAAAAGAGGTTTCCAAAAAGGTTTCCAAAAAGGTATAGCATGACCCGATGCGATAAAACTAGAACTACGCGCTTTCAGCGCCAACTAGCAAAAATACCGTAAGACTTTTTTGAAAACCTAATATTTAAAAATATGGTAACGAAGATTTGAATGTTCTCTATAATGGATGTCGCGGTCTCGATGAAAGTTACGTACAGTGGAGTTTGGCCAAAAATATATTTTCTTTACAATGCGAACTTTTCGTGTTATAGCAACAAGTTCATTATGCCATAGTCACCCCTGTGGACTGCACACGATGAATCTGCTTAAAGTATGGAAGAAAGCAGCAGCCTGTTGGTGTTTTACTATGGTAGGTTGGTACTTTTCAATTGATCTTCTGGTACATAATAATCAGATTAATTTATCGTTAAAATTTAATTAGTCTTAATTGACGCCTTTTCTGCGCTCGACTCGACTTTCTTCATCCTTCTGTCTGTTGATCTCACGAGTCATTGACTTGATCCTTGAGCATTCAAATCTAGCGCTATACTGTATTGGTCGTTCCACCAAATGAGTAGCTTCTTGAAGAGAAAAAAACGTGTGAAAACATCAGATAAAACTGTCGAAAAAGATACTTCGGAATACATAAGAACAAAGTTCTTCATATGTTAACCTAAAAGCAGACAAAAAAAATTAGGAATGGTTTCAAAAACTTCTCACAAATTTAGGGACCAGTTCGCATATATACAAACATACAGGCTGATGGGTAAGGATAGACAGCGGCGCTAGCGCACACTCCTGCCTGACACTAGCCTTAAAAGTTTTACGTCCTTACAAGATTGCTATTCTAAGTACAGCTACTGTATGAGTTTGTTTGATATACTATATCCGTAAATAATGGTAAATATTTTTCTGAGTTGCTCCTTCCATTTGTGAAGCAATAAAAAACCATAACGAAAACGATTTTTAACATTTATTCATAATTTTTCCTTCGGGGATTGATTATATGTACATAAATAGATATTATGCCATGATATGTCACTTATGTACACTTACAATATAAATGACAATACTACATCATTGTGTACTTGGCATTTAAAACAGTTAATATGTGTGAAAGGAACATGTGGTTTGCCACAATTATGTTGTTTATAAACGCAATTGATTATATACTCGTACATACACAAGTGAATAAGTATGTATATAAATGCATTTTTCAATGCATACTTAAAATTGCATTCATTGTTGTTATTGTTGCTACTGTGGCGCCATTACGGTTCAACGAATCGTATAAATGATTTACATTTAAATAACACTCATTAATAATATTGTTGGCTTAATATTGGTTTTTAAAACTTTTCTGCTTTTGTTCGTGGCGGAAAGTGAATTTTTAAAGCATTGACGATTCATTAATATTTTAATAATTAAGCTGTCATACATGTTTGTGGAGTCGATGGGCATTATTAGTTTTTATTTGGATATAGATATTTGTATATATGTTAGTGAGGATATGTAAAAAATACTCGCAATAAATCGGATCATTAGATAAAGACATACATTACTCTTCATTGCTTGGTATTTGATATCGTGAGGGGGGAGCCTTGATCTTCCATTAAAAAGTTTCAATGAAAGAAAATGGACACCTGATATAACTATAAACCCTTCACATATTATCTTTTTTGAACAATACACGAGCCGTGATTATTTCATCGTTTATGGACACCTCAGGATTACGGTTATAACCGAGTTAAGGCGGTATTCTAGTCTAGAAATTGAAAAAAATCGAAATTTTTTTTTATTTTCAAAGTTTAACTATTCAAGAACATGTGTACAAGAGGATTTTTGAAATTTCAAATTATTCTCGGAGAATAGGCATTTTTCTCACCCGGCATCCAAACTGGTTCGGCTGGAACGCGAAACTTTAAGCGCGTTTTTCTCAAAACTGACTTTTTCGGAACGATACCCACGATTTCTCAGGTTCTACTGGACCGATTTACTTGAAATTTTTACAAAGTCTTCTTTATAGACTTGTCTATGGTTGGAACTAGCCCCATCCCCAAATTTTTATTTTTATTATTTTTAAAAAAATCGAAATAGTAAGAAAAAGTGATCCAAAAAAACTTTTAGGCAGTCGTCATTTTGAAAAATTTTTGTTTTCCACTTTTCCGTAGTTCCGGCCACAGCGACATTATTCTAGATTAATAATCTTTTTTTCTTTTTGGTTTCAGATAACTAGAAGGGTTGAAATCATGGGTATGATCACGTGGAATATTTCAGAGACCCCCCACTTCGTCAGCTCATAATTTTTGAAATATTTTACTTTTTTTAGTTTTTAATTTGTTTCTTTAGTCTTCTACAATTACCAAATAACTAGTAAAAAAATGTATAATAAAAATATGAATTGCCTTTGTTTTACGACACTTTTAAAAATAACCTGAAATTCATGCTTCTAGAGTAGGATATCCCTTAACAACAGCGTGCCAGTTGTTTCTTCTTATCGGAATTTGGCGCCAATTGGAGATCTCTTCCTTTGCTTCCACCGCCAGATAATGAACAGAAAACCTCCAAAGCTGGAGTGTTTTCTTCTATCCGTACAACATGACATAGACAACGCAACTGCTGTCTCTTGATTTGATGAATTATATCAGTATAGCCGTATTTCTCGTACAGCTCATCGTTCCATCGTCTGCGTTGGCAATGACCATAAATCTTCCTCAAAGCCCCTCGAATAAGGCCGACTCATCAGATAATGTCATTGTCCATGCCTCTGCGCCATATAGCAGGTCGGGAATGATGCGGGACTTGTAGAGTTTGGTTTTTCTTCGTCGAGAGAGGACTTTACTTTACCATTGCATACCCAGTAGTAAGTAGCACCTGTTGGCTAGGGTGATTCTGCGTTGGATTTAATTATATTGTTGCTGGTGTCGTAGACGAAATTATCTACGACTTCAAAGTTATTACTGTCGATAGTGACGTGAGAGCCAAGTGCGAGTGCGATGACTGTTTGTTTGATGACAGGAAATATTTCGCCTTGCCCTCGTTCACAACCATACCCATACGTTTCGCTTCTTTACTCAGTCTGAAGGAAGCAGATCTAACTGCACGGTTGATGAGGCAGCTATACCTTAAGATTGTACCTTCTCGATTAAGCTCTGCTGGTCAAATTATTTTCTCCAGCAGTAGATTGAAGAAGTCACAAGATAGGGAGTCTTTTTGTTTTTTTTTGAATCGAAGCGCTCCTAATCCGGACAGAGATTTTGGTGTTGCTCAACGTTAGCTTACAAAACCGTATTAACCTTGCGAGACCACAGAACCTCAGAACATTCAGACTTGATATCTGTTTTTATTTTTGATATCTGTTTCGTTCAGTTACTTATGCGGCAATTATTAAGAGCAAAGAGGATTTTTAGACTCACAAAAAGTTTCCACGTCTTCAACAGTAGAAAAAGTGGCCTTTGTTATTGAATGAAATCTGGTTTTATGCTTTTGGAGACTAAATTTTGACAAAACATTTCTTAAAAAGTTAACGCTCATAATAAGAACAGTTAGAATTTTCGAATATATATATTATGGAGGTATTTGTTAGTTTTTTTGACGAGGTTGATAATGGCATTATTCGAATTAGCCATGTTCATTTTAATAGTGAATTTGATAGGTACGAAAAGTACGAATACCTATTCCATACCTATTCTCTTCTCCATCAGTTAGTGGAGCACAGCGCGAAAAGTACCCATAACTATTGCATTTTCCATCCTTTATTGGATCAAAGCCCGAGTATTCTTAAATTTTCATACATTTTTCTTGAGCTTCTTTAGTACGTGTATGCTGAAAGATAATAGTTTTATGAGTACGTATCACGAGATATTTTCGACTGAAACTAGTCTCTCGATTTTGCATTAAAGTATGGAAAGCATTCTGCCTTAGAAAAGTTTCAGAACTTCAAGTAACAAATGGGACCCTTTTGAAGAAACTGTATAAAAATTATGGTATCTTCTTTGACAAAAGGCGTTCCAAAAGTTCAATTCAACAAAAGCGCGCGACATCTGTGGTTTAAAATTTCACTCGATATTTTCTATAGTATACTATATACATTTACAAGTATGTATGTGGTCTTAGTTAAGTTACTTCGCTGTGCTAGAACGTACTCGATAACTCCCCAAATCACAACCTCTGGCATCTTTCAAATTTATGCTGACTGAGAAAGAAAGTGCCTGGCATTATAATAAGCCGCATAAGACAAAGTTAATTATACGAAATCAGACGGATGCTAATAACAATAGATTATGCAGTGATAGACACGAGCTTCTTCAACGGCGACAATGACCTGTTGATATCTACTTTTAGTCACTCCAAAAAAACGCTCTGTCTTTTACTTCTACTTCTCAATTGTAAGAGAATGAAAAACATTTTCGAGAACAGTTAATGAGCGTAAGCACGCAACGCTATCCGGCCTTTGAAGTGGATCTTTGTATGTAACAAACAACCCAACATACATATTCACTGACTTTGCTGCATTCCAACTTACACCCTCGTGCTTTCGGCCTACTTAAACCATAAGCAGCGTAAAATTTAATTGTTCTACCTTGAATGTCGTGCTGCCCGGGGAAGCTGGACGAGCGGCATAAAGCGTAAGATTAAATTAAATTGCAAGGAATTAATTTAAACTTATGCTCATTAAAATTACGACGCTTTTACAATGTGCGCGCATGACAGCAAACCCTTTTGCACACACACACAAGCATATAAATTCACTAGCATTATTTAATTTTCGCTATTTTATTCGCCATTCGCATTTTATTACACTTAACTGGCGTTGTAAATCATTTATTTTAACTATATATGCAATGCGACAGTTTGTGGCAACTTCTTGCAGTATTGCCGCTGTAATTTATCAGTTGTATAAATTCTCCAATCGGATTTCGATGGATTTCATTTATAATATTATATTACGATTGAATATTCGATGCGTGAAATTCATGTAATTGCAACAATTCATAAGTAATTACATATTTACATTTATATAAGCATTCCTACATAATATATATTCTATTAAATCACTGCACTTGTTGATGATCGAAAGTGCATTTGCATGTTGCATGCCACATGTGGTGGCAAACAATGGCATACACTTAGGGGCAACACTTTGAAGGTCAGCTTTTGTAGTCGATTCCGATTTTCAGTTAAAAAATGTTTTGTTGAACTTTTAGCGACATTACTTTAAGTGATTTTAATTAATGCTCGTTTATTTAACAGTCAGAGCGATAAATGTCACTTAAATAGAGAGATGCAGTATATGCATTGAGGTTTCAGCCCAAAATAAGACTACACGAAATGTACATTTTTTAAGATCTAATGTAAGGAAAATGCCGAAACATTGTAAGCCGTTTTATTATACTCTCGCAACAAAGTTGCTAAAGAGAGTATTATAGTTTTGTTCACATAACGGTTGTTTGTAAGTCCTAAAACTGAAAACTCAGATATAGGGTTAAAAATTGAGATATCATGATGAAACTTGGTACACGTACTTCTTGGCTCCATAAGAAGGTTAAATTCGAAGATGGGCAACATCGGCCCACTGCGACGCCCACAAAATGGCGAAAACCGAAAAGTGTCATAACTCAGCCATAAATAAGAATATTAAAGTGAAATTTGGCACAAAGGATCGCATTAGGGATATTTGGACGTAATTTTTTTTTAAAGTGGACGTGGCCCCGCCCCTACTAAGTTTCTTGTACATATCTCCGAAACTACCATAGCTATGTCAACCAAACTCTATAGAGTCGATTCCTTCAGGCATTTCCATATACAGTTCAAAAATGAAAGAAATCGGATAATAATCACGAACACCTCCCATACAAAGGTTATGTTGAAAGTCACTAAAAGTGCGTTAACCGACTAACAAAAAACGTCAGAACACTAAATTTTACGGAAGAAATGGCAGAAGTAAGCTGCACCCAGGCTTTTTAAAAATTGAAAATGGGCGTGGCGTCGCCCACTTATGGACCAAAAACCATATCTCAGGAACTGCTAATCTAAATAACTTTACAGCAAAATAAAAAAATATGTAAATGACGGATAATGAAATCTCGATTATCACTTTATCATGCGAGAGTATAAAATGTTCGGTGACACCCGAACTTAGCCCTTCCTTACTTGTTTAAAATAAAATTTTGGCATAATGTTTACCATTATTTATTATCAATAGAGATAAGTATGATATAAATAAATGCTGCTCCGAGTAATTCAAAAATATTTTAAAAATGGTTTTTCAATAGTACTCGTCGACAATAATTTTTTTTAGTGTTTGAAAATTCTACTTTTAGTTAAGAAGTTCTAAGAATGTTTACAAAATATGCTTACAATTTAATCAACACACATATGGAGTTTCAATTAATGTACCCTACCTGTACTACTTAGCCTTATCGTAAATACCGTTACAAGTTCTTCTTCTTTTTTTACTGGTTTCGACACCGCTTACCCGGTTATAGCCGAGTTAACAAGAGCGCAGGCAGGTCCTGCTCGCCCTGGTCTTTCCAATGTAGTGGAGGTCTTCTGCTTCCCCCGGCGGGTACTACGTGGAATACTTTCAGAGTTGGAGTGTTTTCGTCCATTTGGACGACATGATCTAACCAGCGTAGCCGCTGTCTTTTAATACCTCATACAGTTCATCGTTCCATCGAATGCGGTATTCGCCGTGCCAATACGCAAAACTTTTCTTTCGAAAATTTCAACGTCGACTCATCAAATGTTGTCATCGTCCATGCCTCTACACTATAACGCAGAACGGGAATAATTAGTGACTTATAGAGTTTTGTTTTTGTTCGTCGAGAGAGAACTTTACTTTCCAATTGCCTATTCGGTTCGAAGTAGCACCTGTTGGCAAGAGTTATTCTGCGTTGTATTTCGAGGCTGACATTGTTGCTGCTATTAATACTGTCAACAAATACGTGGGAGCTTAGTCGCGAGTGCGACGACTATTTGTTTGTTGTTGTTTCGTTTCCCTCATTGATAAATTCATTTTCTTCGCATTTTTATCCATTCTGGAGAAAGCAGAACTAACGGTGCGGTTGTTGACTCCAATGATGTCGATGTCATCGGTGCACGCAAGTAGTAGTACCTTCCCTATTCGGTTCTACAGCTCGAATTATTTTATCCAAAAACAAATTGAAGAAGTCGCACGAAAGCGAGTCGCCTTGTCTGAAACCTCGCTTGGTATCGAACGACTCGAAGAGGTCCTTCTCGATCCTGACAGAGCTCTTGGTATTGCTCAATGTTAGTTTACACAGCCGTATTAGTTTTGAAGGGATACCAAATTCAGACAACGTGGCATAAAGGCAGCCCCTTTTCATGCTGTCAAAAGCAACTTTGAAATCGACGAAGAGGTGGTGTGTGTCGAATCTCTTTTCACGGGTCTTATACAAGATTTGGCGCATGGTGAATATCTGATCAGTTGTTTATTTTCCAGTCCGAAAGCCACATTGATAAGGTCCAATCAGTTTGTTGGCGGTGGGCTTTAATCTCACAATTCGCCCGATAGAACCTTATATGCGATGTTGAGGAGAGTTATCGCAGCAGTAACCTCTTTACAGTCATAGCACAGGTCGTTTCAGCATTCTTCTAATATCGGTTAATATTTTGTTATTCGCTAGAAATCACAACGCGATATCTAGAAATTTATTTACTACATCAAATTGGCATTTTCTTATCTAAGGCTAGTTTATAGCATAATATTGGAAACAGAAAGCATAATTTTTTTAAAATTTCTTACCTCCTGTTTATTTGTAAAGTAGCTTAAGTAAAAGTTAGTATGATCCAATGAGATTATATATAAGTTTTCTTGAAACAAAGAGACGAGGGCTCACGTGTCTTAAAATGGTAAAAAGCGAAAAAATAATAGTAGCATGAAACTCATTGGAAAATTTTTGCAATGAGTTTCATCCTTCACAAATTATCGACCTTAGTAAAATTAAAAGCTGCCTCGACGTGATATCTAAATTTGGTTTCCCTACGAAACTCATACGGTATGCAAAATGACGTTGAGCACAACCTTCAGCTGCGTCAAAATCGGGAAGGATCTCTCCGAGCCCACGGTGGTATTGACGAAAAAGGAGAAGAAGTCTAAGGAAGAATTGCACCCACGAAAAAAAAAAAATTTTCGAAAATAAAGTTTAAAATTGTGATATTTGTCTCATAAAGTATATTATCTATAAGAATTATGCTAAGTAACGTACAACAAAGTGAAGTAACTAATGTACAAAACGGTGTAGACATGTGGGATTATACTAATAAGCATACTTAATTCTCATGACACAATAACAAGATTTTGTAGAAATATCACTCTTAGCTAAATCTCATGCCTATATGCCGCATAATACGACGATTTTATAACGCCCTTGCATTTTATAAGTTCTTTAATTACCAAAAAACTTTCCTCTTACCATAATTGGGTAACCTAATTTTCGCTTCTTTTGGACTAGACTCCACAATTTTCACACAAAATATAATCATATTGCGCAAGCAATAATTTTAAATGTGTGCACTGCTAGTCTGCGAAAAAGAGATAAATTATGTTTGTGTTGGCAAAAAAACCAACATATAATTTTCCCTTATCAACCCAGTTTTGCACATTCATCTTTTCAAGCGCCTAAACGAAATCACACGGCTGAGAAAAATAATTTGCAAGACAACAACCATTAATAGACGCTTCAAAACATACATTTTAAATTATGAGTTTCATTTCAGTTGAGCTGATTTCTGGTTGATGATGTGCGCTTATGCTGTCTGCAGCAGGACTGCATAATTTTCACGAAATTGTATTTATATATGATTCGCTAAGTACATCTCATTATATAACAAAAACATATGTATGGCGCCTAATAATTATGTGATGGAAAAGTAGAAGGCACGCTAAAATTCAATGTGTTAAAAATATGTATATGTATGCATATATGTACTTGTTACATTGTTAGTATGAAAAGTTGTGAGAATTCTAATGAAAAGTCCTGAGCCAGAAAATGCGGCTAATTTATGGCTATTGTCAGCGGTAATATAATAATTAAATTGGAAAAGCAAAAAGAAGTACAGTGTTTCGTAGAAGTTTGAGTTAAAGATAATTTTAACTTGACGCCTGTAGGTAAAATTACAGTAGACCATATAAAATCTTAAGAATGTTCGAATAAGTATTTTCGGTCCATCAGTACGGTGGAGGTATGACGATTATGAAACCAGCGGAACCAAAATTATCTCTACCAATGAACCGTATTTCCGTGTGTGTCGCCAAGAAACCCTCGACCGATAGTAATGATTATTTTCTTAGATAAAACCTTGCACTCACATAAAAGGTGTTCTAAAATCCCTTCCTCTGCTACCTCTTGGCGGATTGTCTGCCAATAACACAGTGACCTGTTAGCACTCCTACTAGAGTAACTAATCTATATCATTCCTTTCGAATTTCCGGTCTGTTTCTTTCTTGTCATACTTGTTGAGCAAGTCAGGGAATGTTTCCATAGAATTTAGCTCTATCTATAGCATTTTTGTCATTTAGATGCCTAGAAGTAGCCGGCGGATTATATATTCCCTCTTTATCGGAGTTTCATTATAGGATGTTGTCTGTTTCGGCAGATGAATGCAGAATCCCCGATCCCGGAGAATTTCAGTTAACAGGAGTTGAGTCAAGGATTATGTAATAGTAGAAATTGGTCTGTAACAGATTAACTTTGAAACCTTACCCTGAAGTACTTCGAAAGCAGTCCTGGGACAAGGAAAAAATCCATGGTAGAAGAAGAGAGTGTTTGTGGTGTACCCAACTCACGTAAGATGACAATAACTATATGGTGCAAATGCATTTTAAGCCCTCCTTACGGCTTAAAAAAATGTGAAGGTTTTGGGTGCTTTGTAAGTGAATCTACATATGTATATGAGACATCCTTGAGTGAAAAGCACATAGAGGTGTCTATATATAAATGCGACAGGGTTTTTGAATAGATTGGCATCTGATAAAGAGCAGAAGAAATTTTAGAATTTGTCATTTCGAGAGAGAATTTGTATTCCATATATTGGTGTCCCCACGTACTGAAAGCGAAATGAGACTAATAATGACTTTTTTTGATATTTTAGAGAGATGAGTAGATAGTATTTACCAAAAGAGATTGATGTATATTAAAAACGATAAGTAACTCGGTTTTTGGTTGAGAACGAATCTTAATAAATAGTAAGCAATCGTACAATTGTTTAAGTTTCACCGGTATAAAGTCTAAGCCTGAGTATTTAGATGCAAAATAATTAGCAGAATAATGAACGTGTGTCAGCCAATATGTATGTGAAAGGTGGTAATATAAAGCTGCTAAATGTTGATAAAACGTGTTATTTAAAACTTTGCTAGTATAATTTAATTTGTCTGTCGTTTGTTAGAAAAAAATAAATGTTTTTGAATTTCAAAAATAATAATTTTTAAAAATAATTTTTAAATCTGTAACTAGAAAACATAAATTTTTTAACTAAGAATTGTTTAATAAATTTAATAAGTAAACATTGTAACAAAGTGAGTGAAGTGAAAAGCCGTTTAAATGAAGTTGTTTGAAAACTAAATTTTTAATTAAAAAAATTTAAATTTCCTTTATCATTTTTGTATAAAAATTAAAATATTAGAAAAAATTATATAAAATATAAAACAAAATTTGTTTAGAGTAATATCAGCAGAAATAAAATCTGAGAATATTAAACAATTTTCTAAAATTTTATAATTTTTTGAATTACTTATATATTTTTAAATGATTAAAAATGACAAATTTAGAATTCCTTCATCTACGTACATATGTAGAACAATAAGCAAATAATAATATGTAATATGTATTAAAAAAATCCATTGACATGCATATGTAGTAAAAACCGTCAATTTTTCTCCATCTACTCAACATAACTTTTTTGTCATATTTAAAATTTTTTCCACCCATAATTTCCATTTAGCATGTCCCATATTCATTTTAATGAAGTCATAATTAACTACTTCTCATTGCTTTGTTACATCTCTGCTTTAATGCGCGTAAAGCTGTCCTTACCACGCAACAACAGCAGACATGAGAATTCAATTAGCAACAACAAAAATCGTGGGAATTTTATGTAAAAAAATAAGTATTAAAGCAAATTAATGTAAAGGCTTAACACGCCATTAAGGTATTTGTAAGAAGGTATAAGCTAAGTAGCTACATTGCATATACGCAGAGTTTCATAAATCAAAACGAACGCAAATGTTGCTCATACGCCATGGTCATGGCAAAGTGTGGGTGGCAGACGACATTCCTAAGCATGTTAATAGCATTATTTTATATTACTTACTTGTGCTACCTACACTAATGCACCTTTTATGGCATGCCAAGAGATTAGGGGGTATTAAAGATTAGAATTTAAACTTGAAATTGGACTTATTCGATTTCGGGTTTGTAAATGAATTATGCGTTTATTTAATTTGTTAATATTTTTCGTAAAAATTACGGTTTTGAGAAATGGAAACAGAAATTGGAAAATGTGAAATACTTTTACACATTACTATTTAAAACACTTTACCTTTTAAAATATTTATTTATAGTACTTTAGTTGAAAATAGATAAATTTTACTTCATCTTTTTTGAAGGTATTGCCTATCTTTATTTATTTTTGCCTTATATATATTTAAATCTTCCGAGTTTTAAAATTATACTGATTTATTTATGCCTTAAAATTTGAGTTTCTGTGGTCTATCTTATGTTTCTGAGGTGCTTGGTGATAACTACATGAGAAATAAAAACTATGTTAACAAAGACTCTAGGCGTTATTCTTCATATCTGGTCACCACATATTCAAGCGGAAATCAATGCTTATGGTCAGCCAGCTCATGATTTTAGGCTATTGAGACCAAGCTCGACAATGTGCCGTAATGGACTATACTTTGCCTTGCTAATGAACTTGGGATAAATTGGAAATGCGACCGAGAAAAAGAGATCCATAAAAAACGAAACAAAACGTTTTATAGAGATAAATAAACCAATGGCTTTTTGATTGATAATTAAGGGTATCCGTAGCGTCTTACTAAATCTCACTTGGTTAGGTTACGCAATAAGAATTTTACTCTCAGTCGGTAAAAATCTCCTGGATAGCATGTATTCATATATGAATAGAAGGAAATGAAAAAGAAGATGAGCTGGCCCAATTAGCAAAGCATTCAGTTTCTGTTTCAAGATGATGCTGTTGCTCTTTCAAGAGCAGTGTGAAGCAATGGAACCTGAAGGAATACCACAAGTCCTGGAATATCAGCAGCACGGAACGTACCCTAAAGACAATTTGAAGTAGTGTTTGTGGTGGACAGATCATATAATTTTAGAGAGGAAGAAACTTAGTGAGGTTATTGAGGTCATAACTGGGCATCATCCCTAAGGTCTCAATTTGGAAAGGATTTAGTTTAACGTCCCAGGATTTCGGGAATAAAATGGGTATGGTCTGATAGAGCAGATTCTCTAAATCAAGAATATAAAGAATATATATAATAATTTAAATTTGTAATAAAAGCTATTTTTGCGCTATATATTATACAAAATAAATGTGAACAAACGAACTAGTGAAATGCTGGTGGATATAAAAGTGCAAAACTAATTTTATATTGAGAAAATACGTACTTCGAATAGAGGTAATTTTCAAATTTAAACGCGAATATCTCGAAAACTATAAGCTTCCTGCGGCTATAACTATATATGTATATCCTTGATCTGGAGATTTTCCTCTATCCGAGCATACCCATTTTTTCCCCGAAATCCTGGGACGGTATACTAAAGCGGACCCCTCATTTTTAATACATATATATGTGGGAACCTCAAAGGATCATTACGGCGTTACTTTAATCTCCGGCGCAGCACTCCCAAAATACAATTCGACCTAACTCCTAAAGGCAATGCTATTACATGTTTTTAATAATTTATTCCTTTTGTTATTATATTCTTACTAGCCTTTAAGTTATAACGAATAAGAAATAAATCTCTTCTGCGATTGGACGTCAAGCTTAGCTACTTGCTCCCACATATATTCTTACTTTCTTTTAAATAAATATAATTTTCTTGTTTAAGGGAAGAGTATAGAATAATTTCGTGGTAAAAGTTAGGATCTCACCAACTCCTTTGAGTTGTTGGATAAGGCTTAATTGTTAAGCAGTAGGCCTAATGTTGTCCACATTGTAACTTTATGCGGTCTTGCCCTCATGCGCCACCCATTCCAATCAATTAACCATACAATCCAAAATATCCAAAAGTTCTGTTTTTTCTATAATATATTCTAAATATAAGATGTATCCGTTAAAATTTTTTTTCGAATATGCAAATGAAGACAATCGCAAAAACGGTTTTCCTTTGTATTGGTTCAGAATATACTCACAGATATATTTCACTGTGCCTCTCATATATTCAACTTCCTCCTTCATTAAAATGATTAATCAAATCTGTAAGACAGTTAACAGCTGTGTTAACGAAATACGTCATGAAAAATTTGTTATCAAAAGTAAATCAGTATTTAATTTTAAAATCTGTGGGAAAAAATTCTGATTCAAACTGAAGTGGATTCTTTCAACCTTTCGTTGATATAGGTGATGATTTTAATTTAATTTAATTTTTATTTACTTTTGTTTTTTTGTTTTTTTTTTTGAAAATAAAGTTAGGTAATCCTGTTTTGGATCATGTTATCTATATAACTGAGTTTTTTCGAAACATTATTTTAGTGTTGATTCCATTTGCAAATTCTTAAAGAGATTTTATTAAAGCTGATGAATTACCTTATATACTATACGGGAGAAACACTCGAAGGAATACTCTCCTTAGGTGCAAATATGATCAGTAATTTTTTCGTTGTTACATATATATAACGCTTAGAGAATTTGTTCTCTAAAGAATAAAGTTGTTATACCTGTATGTTTTATATTTTAAAATTTTTTTTTGTTTTTGAAATTACATTATTTGAGGTGTAAGTACTATATTTTTTTCCAATTTAAATTGAGAAATGTATTTTGTAAGTTCCTCGATTGTTTTTTCGAAATTAATACTTTAATTTTTTGGGTATCAAGCTTCATCATTCATTACGATTTCAATAAATTTTTTATTAACTAAATATACTATATGATATCAAAATTTTATTCTTGCATTCTGCATTCAAAATCGTTAACTGATAAATTCAGAAAAAAAGTGTTCGATATATGAGTGGTGCTTAAAATTGTGTATATATAAAAAATTTCTCTGTATAATTACTGGTAAGTAATACTGCTGTGCTATGATGACTGGAAAATTCGTTGGCATAAGTGTATTGCAGCGGGAGGGGAGATTTGAAGGAGATGAAATGAACAAAATTCAGCTTTCAATTTGATCACAGTAGTATGTAAATCTCAAAAAAATGCTTTGAAATCTATGATATTTTTCCATTGAAGGTTTTTCGCGTAATACGTTTAATGCTTGATTAGTTTTAACACATCAATCCATGTATTAAATAAGTTAATTAGTATGTATTAATGCAATGTTTTGCACATAGAATGTAATACTTTGTGGATCATACATTCAATGAAATATAAACCTCTATGAAAGGCAAAGAGCGTGAGCCAAACTAAAACGTGTGTACGTATCAATTAAGAGATACATATACTACTCGCTGCTACCACTACCTCTATGCTAATCACATTCATTCACAAACAAATAAAATTACACATATACTTTTATAATTGTATATTGTAGCAGTAAAGTACCTTAGTTAATTGTATAATCATCTGCTCACCACACGCATATATGCTTAGTAGAATGTTGCCATTGAGCGCACCTGTTGTCACTTGTGGCTTTTCACACACGGTCGTGTGATTTTAAAAGACTTTAACATGTTTCTATATGTGCTGTCGCGCTAAATTCCAGGTGTGATATTTTTGCTTTTGCCTTTGATAGCACAGCTTTTCTTTATTT
The DNA here is from genome assembly GCA_027475135.1 of Bactrocera correcta. Classification (NCBI taxonomy): domain Eukaryota; kingdom Metazoa; phylum Arthropoda; class Insecta; order Diptera; family Tephritidae; genus Bactrocera; species Bactrocera correcta. The sequence goes on from CM050326.1 coordinate 49,148,061, forward strand.
GTATGTGTATTTGGTGTTTTTTCAAGTTAACTGTTTCAGGGTTTTCCTAAAATCAAGTATCCAACGATAGATTTTTTATTTTCAAACCGAGCCCAAATTATATATCTTTCCTCATGTATATACGAGTGAGATTTTTTGATATTTTGGATTAAGCAAGCAAAATTTCAACTTTGAAAAAATTATGGTTCTTATCAAAATATTCCTTTAAAGGTTATACGCTGTTTAAGTTATACTCGTACATCATTAATACAAGTGATTTATACATTATGTGTTGCACGTCATGGGGTACTATGTTATATGAATGCAGTAGATTTGATGCATGGCTTTAACTGTGTATACATTTCAAAGGAATGTTTCTATGGAAAAAATTATCTGGAAATTTTTTGTAGAGTGGAGTTTATTATGATTTATGCAAGATTTAAAATAAAAATAAAGAGTTTGTTTACGTTGGATTGCGTTTCGCAATTACTTGGGAAATAACGGACACACTAATATGTGTGTATATTTATATATTATATTGACATTTTGTCTTTATAAAGTTTTCAACTTCCTCAGCTGCTTTCACTTTCATTTCTTGCTGTGTGTTATTATTTTTTATTTGTAATGTTCTTTTTATACTTTGAAAGTACAAATATCAACTGTTTATACAACTGCTCTTGCATTTGCCTGGTGCTGCTTCCTTCCTTCGATAATATGTATATTTATGTGTGCGTTAGTTTTCTTTTTTTCACTCTAAATCATCTCTTAATATTCTTAATATTCTTGTGGTTTGTATGATAAGGAAAGTTGTGTGCTTTTATTTGACTTGTTTACATTCAAGGCTTAACATCGTTTTCTTCTATTTATTTACTTATTTTTTTTTTATCAAAGAACGTCTTAATGAGAACACACTTGGGAACATTAATACCGCTCCACTAAAGGGTACACAACTTTTTATGTCCTTGCGTCCTTTTTAGCTTGGTTTCTCGAATTTTCTGATGTTATAAAGGTCAGATCTATTTTTTGACAAATCTAAAAAAATTATTCTGTAAGTGTGCTTTATATATCTATTTACTCAAAAGAAACAGATGCTCCAAAAGGGATTAAACGAATTTAACCTCAAAGCAGGTCTATAAAATCTCTTGAAACCATTTTGGAAAATAAAAAGCTATACTTTATTTCGATTGCGGTTCATATAAGCTTGGTTTGTTTGGTTTTGTTGTCAAATTGATCATAAGCAAAGCAAAAGGTAACAAAAAGTATGTAAAATTGGCAAGAAAAAAATGTTGGAATATTCTAATATTGTCAAATCCGGATGATTTATCTCAAACTGCTTCTCACTTTAAAATAAAGTGAATAGCACAGGATTATTCGACTCGGCAGCAGAACTTGGAGCATCTACACAGTCGGATCAAAAAATTGCTGATGAAGTGGAGGCCGGAATTTATTGCACATAGTTTGCTTTACACGCCTCTTCAAGTTTCCACATTACTGTATTATCTTCTGGGCGGAAGTCTTTGCGGTTGGGAAAGCTGCTGGGATAATTAACAACGTAGGGAACATAATAAAGAAGATCACTGTATACGACGATAGCTAAGCAGCAATTAAGACAATAATCTAACATCGTACTTATTACGTCAGAAGATGTGCTTAAAAGCAGGTAAACAGTAGATGTAGTGGTTGCCGGGGAGTAGCTGCATACATATGTACTGATTTCCAGGCCATAAGTGGATTCCGGCAAACGAATTCGCAGATGAGATTGGCAAAAGTGCCATACGTCTGGCTACCGTACCAGTACAGGAAATACGCCAAGCGCTAAAGGTGATACATAATGAAATTTCAGAAAGGGCTAACAGACGGTATAGGATAAGATGAAATATCTTAAGACATGTCTTTTAAACATATGGGCCCGAATGATAAGTCACTACTTACTGGCTTCACATGCGTACAGGATTAGATTAAGTGAAATGACAAATGTGGAAAGTGCAGAAAAGTAGGCACAAGAGAGACGCTGGAACGCCTTCGATCTACGTCGATATCTCAAACTCGTCTTAGATATCTAGGATTTAGCAACTCAAAACTACTGCTGCAAAAACTACTGATGCAATTTTACATCCAAGATGTTAAGATTGTTTTAAGAAGCCTTGGTAAAATTGGTTTAAGGTAAAATCAAATATCTCGCCATCCGACACATCGATTTTGACTACGTGACATTCTGCTCACATTCTTATGTCACAGTGTGAAAATGAGCGAAATTGAATTACAACCGCGCCTATTTCTCTTAAAGCACACATTTAAACTCCATTTGAGTCTTTCACTTCCCAGAACATAAATAAAGAAACAATTGATAAAACGGGATAGAATTTCACGCTAATAATTCCTTTAAAGTATGTCATTTATGACCAAAAATCGCCCAAATTCAAGCAAAACTGTTCAAGCACCCAAATACCGAAAATGATGACTCCAGTATCTATAATATACTTTTATCCGGAAATATCGGTCAATGTATGGGCTATACAATTAAATTTTTTTTCTGATAATAGTATCTCTGTGTATCAAAAATGGGTTAAAACGGGTCAATACTTCCCTTAGCGTCCACATACCTAATACACAGAGTTTCGAACTTCCGGGTGACTTTACTCCATATGATTAGTGATGGTATGTGCGGTAGCTTATTGAAACCCAGGGAACATTTTTTTAGTATGTGGCACGTTAATGGTATGTATTGCGGGCAAGGCTTACTTTGGCTCAAAAGTATGACCAGAAAACTTTCCTCCTCTGGGTATGGAATCTTGTTAGAATTGGATACAGTTTTGGCCTAGAAATAATAGAGTTGGGTCTTGAAATAAAAGAGCTGCTTGTTGAGCTCTTATCGTTTATCTTAGTTATAGAAATACGCACTTTAAGGCTATTTTTAATTCTGTTTCTACACTTTTTAGAAAGTGAATGGAAACTAACTATTCAACCTTATACTTCAGTGGTGTCAGTTTTTGATTGCAGAAAACAGCTAAATAGGTCCTTAGAGTACGTGCTAGGTGGTCGCCTCCAGTAGTTTTAAAAAATCTCTTGCTTCTAATCAAAGATTGTGCACTACAGTTTTATCTACTTAATTTGCCTTACATAACGGAAAAATACCTTATTAACTATAAATATTCACAGCTGAATATTTTATGCATAGAATTTTTAATCAGCTACTCAAGCTTTAAAAAGAATCAGAAGTACTAAAGCCAAAGGCGCACGATATATTACCAAAAAAAACCCACAGAAGAAACGACAAAAAAACAGACAAAAATTAACCAGAACTAATGTAAATAAGCCAAACACAGGGCTAATAGCCGCAGAGCGGCAAAGTTAAATAAATACATATGTACCAAAACATAGGTACATATACATATAGTATATAGCTATCTTTGTTTGCAGCGCCGCGTTGCTTTACGCCCCCACAAATTGCTGACAGTTCTCCCTCGCGTCCGTTTAACCGCAAATTTCTGGCCAAATGACCGACTTTGCCAATGAACAGGTCAACAAAAAACAACCGCAACCGCAAGAAAAACGACCGAACGCGGCTGTGATGTTAGCGCAGCTGGAAAAGATGGCAACGCCAAGTAAATGTACGAGTTGGCATCATGCGAGGGAGTTAAGGCCATTGTTTCGTGGATGTAAGTGACTTTTGCATGGCTTCCGGCCAATGTCAATGTCGTAAAAATTCTCGAACAGAATGAGCTACAAATGAATAGATGCTCGCAAATGTTGCTTTTGTGCGTAAACATTGCCGGCATGCAAGCAGGCCGAGTAAAGACGCAAGGTTTGAGCATAGAGCAGGTGGACGAAGCACATTTTGTGCGCGGTTAGGAGACAACTTAAAGATGTAGCAAAGTTGAAAAACGGACAGAAGAAGCAAAAAAGCAAGCATATCATTTCTTTGCAAAAACGTAAATGAGCTATTTAATTGTCTAAGTTCTTTGCTACTGAGCATTTAACAAATGGAAGTTAAAAAGACTGAAATTTTATTCGAAAGAATCAAAACAATTGCTGCTTTTGTAATATTTAATTATATGACGTCTAGTAAAAAGTACTACATACATTAGGACAGTCGACAGGAGCAAGTTCTACATGTCTTGTTCCTGGTCTGAACGGTGAAGTGGATACATAAGAAGATTCCTTCCAACTTCTGGCAAGTTAATATCGATGTGTGTAGCTTTATGTTGTCCTGATGTAATGCAATTCCTCTTCTATTGGCCAAAGCTGTCCGCCACTGGGCAATTGCTTCCTTCAGGCGGTCCAAATATATTCAGTACAGATTCGATTCGAAGAGTTTCGTTCCAATTCACCAATGGAGGTTTGGTCCATGAGGGTTTTTTGGCGTTAACTTGTGTGATATCCGTGATAATTAAGGAATAGTCTGGTAGAAATAAGATTGTTCAATGTAAAATCCGTAATATATCCTCGGGAATTCGAGAGACTTCGATTTCGAACTATATCACTATTTTTAAGATTAAATTGAGTATAAATTGACAGAAATCTTTTCATAGAAGTTAAGGCTCCTATTCTAATAGAGTTCTTTTAATGACCATAAAAGAAGAAAAGTACAATTGAACTTTCCTATTTCGAATCACCATAATGCACAAAAAAACTTCGCGTTAGAGAGACGTCGAGAACTTCGTGTCGATTGAAAAGTACCACGTGTGGAGGAAATTTGTATTCAATTTTACTTCTGTTGCCAATTCAAGAGTTCGTGTTAAGGTGACTTTCAGTTATAGAAGTTCGAGTTATGGAAGTTCAACTGTATTTGTATTTTCTCTGATTTTAAAAAGAAATTCAAAATATGTGATTCCTAATATAGAGTTACTATTAATATATCGATAATTGCAATATCTCGAAGTGTTAAGGACAATTTATTTATGTCTCAACTGGTTGCAGGATAGAAAATATGAGATACATACCTAATCTATGTCTCCAGGTGAAGTTAGTTCTTGTGGAATATGTGTGACGATGAGTTTTGATCTTAGAAATTATTCTTTACGAGCAACTTGCTTAACAACAAAATAGCTTCCTTCGATTTTAATCGTTTTTTAAATTTGTGCGCTAGAAAAAAAAATAAGTTTTTAAGAACCTTATAAGATTGCTCAGCTTCTACCATGATTTTGTGGTTCTCCTCCGGTATTGTGCTGAAATGAGAAATAAAGTATGATAATGATAAGTAACTAAAGAAACTACTAATTGATTACTTGAAATCCTGGCAGCTTTAAAACTTAACTTTAAATTCTCCAATTCTTTACCCAGAAGCCTTTTCTATCATGGCATATCAAATTCTGGTAGAAGTGAAATTTTCATTCTAACCTAACTTGGTTACACAATTACAAGAAATAACAGGGATTTCTGGGGAAAGCTCTAAAATAATATTGAGATCTCAAGATTTTTGATAAAGTACCGTTACTTCTAAGATCAGAGGGAATCTAAACATTTTTTGTTGATAAGCTAGCCAACAAAATTTTTGGTTCAGTTGGTCTACATAATGACGGGGGTACTTACTCTAAGGTAACTCAGGTTTAGGCTCTATGGCTGATCCCCAAGATAGCGTGATTGCAGTTGGGTGTAAAAGTTCTATAAACTTTTGTAAATAGATCGTTCGAGTGTTGCATCCATTAAAATCTACTTCATTTCTATTGCCACCCCCTTTAAAAGATGAAATTTTTAATGGGGGGGGTAAAAATTCGAGGCATTTTTAAAAAATTTTGTTTAATTTGCAAAGGGCGCAGAGCTCATTGGCTCTCTTTCGATTTATTTTGGGCTAGAGAGATATAGTGACCGCCAATGGACGATGCTTGCTCACTCGCAAAGCTCCCGTGAGGATACATTGGTAAAACTCAAGAAAACAGCGCACATTTGACTTGCTCCCATTTTACTGACAGTTAGGCTGAGGTGTCTTTGCTTGTCAAGTGGAGATTTAGTGAGGTCAAAGCCAGCATTGCCGGTTTGCTATTAGTTATTGGTGATAATATTAAAGGTTATCCAGTTTATTTTTTCAGATCGTGTCCTCTTTAAAAGCTGAGAACTTATATAAAAGATTTTTGGGAACACAAAAAAACGTATCACTCTCAGTAACTAAAAATATTAGCTAGGGCGTGCTAAGTTTTTTGCATTTCATTAAAAAAAATAAAATCTAATTCAGCATTTTTTGACATCTCTGCATGATAAAATGGCCACCAAAGCGACTGTTAAATAAAATTACTTGTATGGCGCATATGTGGACTAACGCTTGGTTAAACCAGAAAAGCGCAAACCCAAAATTATATGGACGCCTGTACATAAGTGACCGAGGCACATATGTATTGGTGTCTAAGTAGTTGTGTAGTGCCCACAAAGCAACAGGCAATTGCGGCGAATTGGCCAGTATGACCGCCTGTTGTCCATTGCCACCGTGTCAATGCAATTACTCTGGTAAACTGCCTATTGAAGCGCACAGTACCACATAAACACGTGCGCATATTTACACCTACATACATACATATATGTAGATGTGCCTGTAATGTGGCGAAAAAAATGTTATGTGCGTCTGTGTGCGCTGCCATGAACTGAGATTTTAATTAAACCGCAAATCGACTGTCAACACTATGGCAAATGGCATTGCCTTTTTCTCGCCTACTCAACACTACTGTGCTGCTGCTCTTCTTCTTCTTTATTGCTTTATTTAAGCAAACATATGCCGAAAGAGTTGGCCAAATGTGGCTGCGTTTTGAATCTCGCCTACATATATACATTACTTATGCTATTGCCGTCTGGCGTATTGTTATTGCACTTGTTGGTAAATATTTATATAATTTTTGTTTGGTGTGTGGAAAATTGCTATGACAAACGTCATCCTATTGTGCCCACCTCTCAAGGCTCTTAATTATCTAAGTCAGTAGGCCGTATATAGCACATAAGTTGCCTCATAAAAGTTAATAACCAGACCAAATGTTACCAAATGGTGTGTTCTCTTACCTACCCAGGGTTGCCAATTAATTTGACGTCTGTTTAGTTAAACCTCAAGAACTCATTTCCTTTTTCCCGTTGGTTAACAAAAATATGTGTGGCTTGATATTTCATATCCTTTACTCCATTTGCTGAGTCTTTATTGACAGTTGTTTACGTTATTGTTGTTGTGCTTTTTACCTTGGCTGTTCGCTTTACTAGTTGCCACAAATGTCATTATTGACAATGTCGCTGGCTTAGCTGTCAAGTTAACTGTTGTGATTGATGACCTCAATTAGTTTGGATAGAAATCTTAAATATTTAATCTACGTTTTGCTATAATTTCTTCAATTCTTAAATGTTATTCACGATTATTTCCTAATTGACATTTCAACTGTACCTATAAACGGTTTTGTTTCTTCGTTCACAAATTAATACCAAACGCAAAATGAAACAAGAAAAAACGTTCACTTCGGCTGCATCGAAGCTAATATACCCTTTATAAATGATTTTCTTATAGTAACTATGTGTACAGTTTGTATGGAAGCTATATGCTATAGTAATCCGCTCTAAACAATTTTCTTGGAGATTATATGTTTACCTTAAGCAGTAATCCATGTCAAATTTGGTGAAGATACCACGTCAAATGCGAAAGTTTTCCATACAAGTCTTCGATTCCGATTGTTCGGTTTTTATAATAGCTGAATGCTATAGTGAGCGGATCTGAACCATTTCTTCCGATATAACATTATTTCTATGAACAATAACTCATACCAAATTTCGTGAAGATATATCGGCAAATGAGGAAGTTTTCCATGCAAGCATTCTGATCATTCAGTTTGTATGGCAGCTATTTGCTATAGTTAACCGATCTGAATAATTTCTTCGGAGATTATATTGTTGCCTTAGAAAATAATCTATACCAAATTTCGTGAATATATCTTGTCAAATGCAAAAGTTTTCCCTACCAGCACTAGATTCCGATCGTTCATTTTGTATAGCAGCAATATACTATAGTAAAGTATAGTGCCAACTTTTGTGAAGATACATTGTCAAATGTGAAAATTTTCCATATAAGAATTTTATTCCGATCGCTCAGTTTATATTCCAGCTATGTGTTATAGATATTCGATATCGGCGTTTCCAACAAATGTGCAGTTTATTGGTGAGAAAATGACGTGTGCAAAATTTCTGATCGCATATACTATATACAGAGCAAAACAGAATATAAAATAGAGAGGGCTTGGCTATAACGACATCAGCTCTTTAAGTTAATATGTGTTTGTAAGATCTTCATTTAGGGTATTACTAACTTCGTGGGAAAACTAATATACCCTGTTTTGGGTACAGAAACGTTTTTTTCGTATCGAAAGTTTATATCTTCAAGGGTTTATGTGCTTTTTCTCGAGTAAAAAACAGTCTTTTCTCAGCAATTTTGTTCTCACATAAAACATGAAATACTTAATTCGAATTTTTTATTGTTACAAATATAGGGAAGAATTTAGTATACCATCCCAGGATTTCGGGAATAAAATGGGTATGGTCGGATAGAGGAGATTCTCCAGATCACGAATAATAAATTAAATTATTTTACAAATGATGTTGATAAGGTAACACTGATTATATGACAGTTTGCAATTCATTTGTTATTCTTAAATAATCAAATTCAACAATAATTTAAATGTGTATTAAAAGCTATTTTTGAACTATATTATATAAAATAAATGTGTGCAAATGAATAAGTGATGTGTTAATGTATATAAAAGTGAAAAATATAAGTGCTATAAGCATATATGTATATTCGTGATCTGGAGAATCTCCTCTATCCGACCATACCCATTTTATTCCCGAAATCCTGGAATGGTATACTAAAGCCGACCCCAAATATACTATATTAACAAAGAAAATCTGAAATTTTGAAAAAAAAAAATATTTTAAACTCGGATATTGCGACGCCATTTCCGGTAAAGCCTCGGTAAAAAGATGCGCCTGCGTTGGCAGGATAACTTCTTACAGAATCATTTAAAGTGAAAAATATGTGTTGTAGTTAAAATCTTAACTTAAAACTTGATAGAAAGAAAAAAACTGAAAACTGGATTTTTGGCAGACATTTTTACAAAAAAGTGAACAATTCAATGAACATTTCGCGACAGTCTTTAAGAATTGTGTCTCAAAGACCTGTGGAAAATTTTATGAAGATCGGTTGAGTAGTTCTCGAGAAATCTTGCCAACCGACTTCAAAAATACAGTTTCGTGAAAAATGCGTTTAAAGACGTCGCACTTGCACTTGCTTAGCCTCGAGCGCACAAATTCGCAAGGCTGTATCTTCGAAATTATTACTCGGACCAACAAAATAATTCAGGACAATATTCTAGAGGTATTGTAGAATTTAAAAAGACAACAAAAATTGGATTTTTTGAAACCCATGAAAAAAAACATAATACAATTTAAAATTGATATCTCATATAAATTTTTTAGGCTGTCACACTAGGTGGGCCCGTCAAGGAGGTTTGAACCCAAATATCCCAGTCAAACTTTCTTATCTATGATAGATTTCAAAGGAAGACTTAAAAAACGCCTAACGGCAAGTGACAATTTGGCAGGCGGTTATCTTTCTTTATGATTAAGCAGCAATGTGTCATCACGTGACGATTCCATCAACATATACATCTTTCTTCCATCACTTTTATATCCTTGTCGCAGCGCTCTTTCTATTCTTGACAATAATTTCCAAAACTATCCGAAAATGTATCGCAGAATTACGGAGATAATCTAACTCAAATTTGCTCCTTGTCTTTGCCAGTTTGTCAGCATATTTTGCACAATTCTTTCTTAATTTGGCACTTAATGGTTACTTAGGAAACTTTCGACTATCAACACAAAGCGATTCCAAGACTCACTTTCCAGAACAGTCATAACTTTGCTAAAATGTTTATCTTTCCAGTCTAAGTTCTGAAATTTTCTACAAAAGTCACTAAAACAGAATCCTTTTTCATTCAATCCTTTGACAAATTGTTTTATCATACCTAACTTGACCTTTTAGTTATTTTTGACAAAGATGTTTCACCCTTTTATTTACAATATTTATTTATTGGTAGACTCCAAATAGCAAAAGCATTGTCTTTGAGTAGTCCATGGCAATTAATTTTGAAATGAAAGAGAATTTTCATTAAGTACAACACGACATTTTTTTAATTTGTAGTTCTAGGTAACTCCACAATTGAGTTTTAATAAAACCTTCCAGAGCAACAACATTTTTCATTGTAGTTTTTTTTGAGCTGTGTAATAAAAGAACAATTTTACGCTCAAATAATTTATCATATAGTCGACTAGTGTGGAGATAAACTACAATGTGAACAGAAAACTGTGCAAAACCAAGCGTCCTGTCTTTCATCTGTTTCTACAGTCAATTAAGCGAAATTTTCACACAATTAAATTAAAGACATTCATACGTATGGAAATAAGGACGAGGACAGTTGGCAAAGTTAGGGAGACTTTTGAACTTCTCCCAAAATTACTTTGAATTTACAATATTGGTCTTCCTTTGTTTTTAGGTTATAGCTGATTTTTTAATGAGGTATGGTATTTTGGCGAATAAAGGAAATACCGATGTGTTTTCTTAACAGGATATTTTTTTCGGAGAGGAGATCTTTTCCTATTACTACCTGCTGGTACGGCTTTGAATATTTTTAAAGTATCAACTGTGATGTCTTCTTAGTAGACATATTTTAATTTTTTCAACTAAACTGGGAATATTAAGCGGATTTCTTTAATGGGAATTTCTTTCGAAAACGAGGAGGATTTGTATAAATTCGAGTGGTAGGCATAAGTTTCATCCGAAGTTAGAGCAAACGATAACAAAAATAGGTTTTCTACCAGTAAAATTGCTAGTTAGTTAGAGTTAGCTTTGTGCTCTATTATGGCTATAAGAGAAAGATGCAATAATGCTGCTTCCTCCGAAAGTGGGAGAACTATTAAAGAGAAGAAATCTATTCAAAATAACATAATTATTAAGACGCATATAAAGTTAGCTAAGAAACATTAAAACTGGTTGCCGAAAGATTGGGAAAAAGTTATCTCTTCGGATGAACCGAAAATCAATAATTTTCAATGAATGAAAGTCTCATGGTATAAGGATGTTTCATTTTGTGAAACTTTGCTTCATTAGTCGAAGTAACTGGACTATAGTATAATATTTTCACGTTTCATATTGGTTAAACTCGTTGTTCCCACTTTCATTATATTTACAGATACATATAATTTGAAGAATTGAAATAATCTTCTTCTTCCTCATAGACAACGTTAGGCGGTTATAGCCGAGTTAACAACAATGTGCCAGTCGTTTCTTCATTTCGAAGTTTGGCGTCAATTTGAGAAATAACTCGACTAATTCTAAATTCGAAGAAATATGTATACGTTTTTCTAGCTAAAAAGTAGCTTGTATAGAAAGTTCTTCTGACGAAAAAAATATTGACTTATCAAACTGTCCTAGTAAATATGCCTGAATGACGCTATTTTTTGCACTTTTATTCTTTTCCACTCCATTTACTACCTGTGTTATTACAACTGTGTCAAGTCAAGCCAAAGTATGAAGTTCAAAAGGTGGCGTGTTGTGTCAATTGTTTTCACACCTTGCTTCTAAAAAAAAACACACAAAAACACATAAAAAAGTAAAACAAAATATTACAAAGAAATTTCCAACTTAAAGTCAACAATGGCGCTAATGCGTCAAATAAAACAATTACAATGGCAACAGCAACAGCCTTCATGTCTGCACGTGGACACCTGATAGCTCATTCATTTAATGATATACGAACATATAATGTATATTCGCATAGAAGCATATTCAGCTCAGCGCTTGCTGTTATGCGTTTTGACATACATATTTTTGAACTCGCCTGACTTGTCTGAACCTCTGACGGCTACTATTGCTGATGACACTGACAGCTAGCAAGCGCCAAGTGGCTTACTTATGAGTGGCTACGAGCACAAAGACATGACACCGAAAATTCTGAAATTATGAAAGCTAACGCTTTTTTGTTGTTGCTATTGTTTTATGGTGTATTTACTGGTAATTGCGTGAAATATATATTGAATTATGTAATGGTATGCATAATTAAATAATATCTTCAAATGTAATTTAAATTAGGTGTTTGTGAAACGGTGTAGATTTTAATTAATTATGTTGACATATGAAATGTGTCAACGAAAATGGACAAAGTAGAGGTGGCAAAATGAGTTTGTTGGTAGCATTCACAAAAATAGAAGTGTGAAGTAGATATGAATAACGGATGTTTAGAGTATTTGTTAGGAGCTGGGAAATTAAAACGCTGAGTTGAGAAAAGTTTCCGCGAAATCTTACAATAAGACGCTGTGCCCATATTTCTGGTATTGCTAATGCTTGGTGAGCTTCGGGGAATATAAAATTAAATGACTTTGAAAAGCGTTTTATTAACTTCGATTGCATCGAAGCTACGAATGAATAATTACAAGGGCTTCGTACAGGATAAAAGTGTATAGAAAGAGTTCTAACTTGATTTTGGTCGGTGAGTTTGTATGACATCTATATATCAGATATGTTATATATTGAGTTATAAAATTCATAAGAAATAAAAAATTTTCCCAAGAATAATCAAACTTCAACCGTTAAAATCTTTTAAGCGGTTGGGTTTACGAAAAAATCGTGGAGATCTTTTTTGTAGAGCATTCAATTTCCTACAAAATCTAAGGAACAAGATATTTTTTCAAGTAGTTGGAAGCGAGATATAAATTTTTCTATATGATAATAAGAAAAAATAGAAAACTGTATGTTGGAGGACCTTCCCGTTACAATTAAGAGTTCATGCTTGGAGAGGATTTCTTAGAGGTGTCTAGGATTCTAGGATAAAGCCCAATTTCAGTATCATCAAAAAACTTCAAACGTGTAGCTTTTTGGTATATCAGTCAAGAGGAATGATCTAGCCAATTTTCGGTTATAATTCAGGGAACAAGTTTAGATTCACTATATAAATATATTTTTTTGATTTAAAACCGGTTGTATCTTCTGGTGTAATGTCAATCTACATTGCTAGTGACTTTAAAGTATTTAAAATCTTCTTTTAACCGAAAGTTGACACAAACATTGTCCTCTCCTATCGGGCTCTTTGTAGTCCCATGTTAAGTGCCCTGGCTCGGGCTGCTTTTGATCTTAACCTATGATTATTTAAGATTTACCTTGCCACGGATATTCTTAAGGACCTCGGTGTAGCTATTGCCTTCTGCTGACTTTATCCTCCTTTGTCCGTCAGCCTGCTATGCCGTTCCGTACTTAACGTCCATGCTGACGTTCTTTTGTTTTTTCATCGCCATCTTCATTATTTGCACGATATTCTTGCATTTTTCTATGGATTCCTCTCGTTCTGTGGTGGCAAGGCCGGTGCTCTCTTCTTTCTCCTTGTTTTGCTGATGGTAATTCTGTGGCCGGAGTTTTCCTTTAAGCTATCTTTTCTCCAGTTTTGGTCAGTTGTTTTGGAGTGATGGTGAGTGTAGGGGATCTAAGTATCCTTACTTACTTCTACGTAAAACGCCTTGGTCATCTTTATTTTCATGTTCTTCCTGTTGGGGCTTTTGTTGGCAGTTTTGCTGTTGTTGCGGCCACAGTTTCGGCGATCACTTCTTCATTCGACAAAAATTTTTTCCCAGCCAGCATTCTTCTGAGATCTGAGAACAGTCCCAGGGGGTCAAATCTTGAGAATACAGGGAACGCGGAAACAATTCAAAGCCCAATTCATGGATTTTTGCCATCCTTTTCACTGACTTATAATTCGGTGGAATAGTGGTGAAACAGCACTTCAAATCATCAACTCGTCCTTGTTAAAAGTGAGTTCTCGCATCCATTTTACACAGATCTTTCACATACGTCAATCTCATCAAATATTCGTGAATGCTATGATGTACGCGTTCAGTTCTAATCTTTAGACTAACTATCTCGAACAACTTCTCTTTACGGTCATCCAAAATTATTTTGTGAACTTTTTTTGGTATATTCGTAGGTAACTACCTTTTTTGGGCGTCCACTTCTTTCACCGTCTTCTAACCTCATTTCATAACGTCTAAACTTAGCATACCAATCCTTAATGGTTTATTTTCCTAAGACAGTGTCTTGAAACTCTTCGTTAAGTCAATTTTCTGTTTCACTTGTATTATTTTTCTTCAAAGAGCAACTCACAAAATTCATTTTTATCAATATTTTTGCTTCACTCAAAATCATATAACTTTGACTTTCTAAATTATTATGTTTGTGCCCAAATTGTGAAAATTCTTAAAAGTAAGAAAGCGTGTTAAATAAATGTTTTATTATTAAACTTTAAAATTGTGTTTTTATTAATATTCAATATTTATCTTTTATTTCAGGTAAGTGACCGGAAATAATATTTCAACCCTGATTTGAAGTTTTCAGGTAAAATAATATTAAACAAGATTCAAAGATTAAAAAATAAAAAAAAAATATTTGGTTTATGTACACTACGGGGTTTTAAATACAAACCTTATTCAATTGGTAGAATAGCCAAAAGTCCCTGTCTAATCCGCGGTAGTGTTGGAGTTTTTTTTTTAAATGCATTTTTTTGTTTGAAATTGCACATACAAGTGTGTAAAGCAGAATGTTTGGAAACATATTTCTTTAGACCAGAAAAAAGTTTTGTTAATTCAGTGTTCAAATTTCTCATAATATTAGTTTTAGTCAACAGTTATCTTTGAACATTTTACAAAAACTCTTCCACCTATATCCAGAAATTCTTACCAAATTTTAGGCATGTGGTTTTGAAGAATAAGTAAAGTATATGTAATTTAATGTCATAGCCAAGAACATAGTTTCATTATAAAGATAAGTGATCGCCGCGCCTCGCACGAATAAATTCCAACCGATAGATCCAATATTCGATCACTTTTTGTAGCAATTTGGGTCGCGGAATATGTATCTGTGTAGACAAGCGACTTCAATAACCCCACAAAAAATAGTTCAGCGATGTTAATAAATTTATTGTTCTGTTGCCTGTTCGGCATGTAGCGCCATCTTGTGTGAACACATCAACATCCTTTAATTCAGGTACATGGCTTTAAGCATTCTACTATGACTGTGACATTATGGCTCGCTTCATTTGGCCATAGAGGCCAGCAATTCCAAATGCCACAATTTTGTTTATATACAGACCCACCCAACCAAAAATAAGCTTCATCGCTGAAAACCTAGCAAAAATACTTCAACGAATGTGTTTTTTCGCGCGAAACTTAAAATTAAAAAGTCTCAACATTTTTTTGTATATTAGATTGTCTGTCATTTTCCAAGAAAATGTTTAAAGTTAGATATGTTCGAAATATACTGTATCCATGCAGTAAACCATGTCGTATGAGTAACTTGTAGTGCATAATAAATACATTTCCTATAATATATAAATGTAACTGCTATAAGTTTGAAAGAAATATTTTTATGGAAAAAATCATTGAGTTTTTTGTGGCAGAGAAGACAATTTTGAATTCGAAAATCGGTTTTTCAGTATTGTAGATTTCTTTTACTTAATTCAAAATATCAAATAATCCTATATTACTTACATCGCATTAAAAATATGATTTTGGTGTGGTTTATATTGGAAATAAAGAATTTTTTCGCGACACAGTACAATAAACTTGGAAAATAAATAACATATATACCAAAAATTTCTTTCATGCTGCTGGTTCTCATCATTCACACCGCAGTCAGGGGATCGAAAAAACATATTCATCCGGCTAGGACTTTCGACACGATACCATTTATCGAAACTATTTGAGATATATTTTCTGAAGGTATACTAATAATAACAACAGCTGTCGATCTTCACAAAGCTTATAATAAAAATACCACAAATACTCTCCGATGCCAAATGCCAACAAAAAGTCATATACAAACTTATCGCGAGTGCACTATCTGTGTGAAATATATGTATGAAGACTTAAGCTCTCTCGAAACTCATGATATTTTATAAACTATGGAAATACCATTCAAATAATACTCACAGATCATAAAAATCTACGTAACTTCGCAAAAATCATACCGGCTTGTTTGTGAAGACTTAAGCACAAATTTAGTTTTCTTTTTGTGCATTGGCAGAAAAATACCCGACGGATAGAAAAATTAACAGATAAATGCTCAGGCCACTGGCCATAATATAAGTATACATATTCATTTGTGTATATGAAAAGAGATAAATAAATAAATATTCAAGCCTATGCTGTTTGCAAACGTATTAAAAAGGATGTAAGACAATGTTTGTGTGTATGCGATTGGTTGACAACAGTCCCATTCGATAAAATTTAAACAAAACGGTTGCCATACTGATAGATTTGCATGCTCACACACGCGCTGTGCAAAACAAGGAAACAAATTGTTGCATATGCCCAGGCGTAAACATTATTGCGGGTCACAAATATTTCTTTTCAATTTATTGCAAATGAACTCAACTGGTAATTGAAAACGTGCACTGTATGCGATTTTATCTTATGAAAATAAAGATCTGCACTTGCTTTTTTTATCTTCGTTATATAGAATTTTTTTTTATTTTTTGTCTAGCAATCACACAGTTTACAGTTTAAATACATTTTTCGTTATGTGCCAAGAATTATTGCATCAGTGCCTTTATTTCTTGTGTGCTTAGCGTGATTCTCTGGCCGTAGCTGAGTTACTGTTTATTTGGTATATTCGAAAGGGTTGGAAAACAAAAATATGCATGTGTGCTTGCTTTCACATGCCAGCTATTTGTATATACTATGTATTCTACATCCACTCAGTGACCCTCGAACAATTCATGTTTATCTTTGTTAATTTTTTGAATATAAAGAATTTGAAATATTATCAGTTATCTACAGAAATATTTGTTAAGGAAGATATATGTTTCTTCTTCTTTACTAGCGCAGAAAGCGCTTACGTGGTTATAGCCGAGTTAACAACAGCGCGCCTGTCGTTTCTTCACTTCGCAAAGGTGGCACCATTTGGTCCTTTCAACGGAGTTTATGTTTTCCTCTTCCTCTGCGCCCTCTCTGGGAATCTAGCGACCCTGGTGGCGGAATTTAAATGTCGACTGATACGTTAGAATTTTCTGTCTTTATCCATTGTCCAGTGAGAATTTCATGACATTTCATTGATTGGAAGTGGAGTTATTGCGTTTTAAGTGTCAGTATGTTTGTGTTATCGGTGCGAAAATAAGCTTCGAACAAAGAGCCAACATTAAATTTTGTTTTAAAATTGGTAAAAATTTTACCGAAACGTTTCAATTGATGAAACAAGTTTATGGCGATGATTGCCTATCCCGAAACAGAGCGCATGAGTGGTTTCAACGAATCTTTGTTCCGCACAAATTGACTGACGACCAAAAACTGTCTCATCGATCGATGCTTGTGACCGATTATTTGACCAACCATTTACCACCTACCGTTTTTCCGTGTGACTTCTTCTCTTTCGGTAAAATGCATTTGCCCATGAAAGGAAAGCGTTATGCAGACGTAGAAGCCATTTAAAAGGCTTGCACCGGCATACTATCGGCCATACCGGCCAACGAGCTAAAACAGTCGTTCGACATGCTTTTGGACCATGCAAAAAGCTATACTGAAGCAGAAAGAGACTGTTTTGAATAAAATAAAACAATTTTGCTGAAAAAAACAATTTGTTTTGTGTTTTTTTTTTTAAGTCCTGTTTACTTTGGAACGCACCTTGTATATCTCATACAGCTCATCGTTCCATCGAATACGATGTTCACCGTCGCCAACGCGCAAAGGATCATAATTCCTTCGCAGAACTTTTCTCTCGAAAACTCTCAACGTCGACTCATCAGATGTTTTCATCGACAATGCCTCTTTACCATATAGCAGGACGGAAATAATGAAAGATGAATGAGTGAAAGTTTTGCTTTTGATCGTCGAGAGAGGACTTTACTTCTCAATTGCCTACTTAGTTCGAAGTAGCACCTGTTGACAAGAGATATCCAGCGTTGGATTTCGCTGGTGGTGCCTGGTGCCAAGATGAACGAAATTATCTACAACTTCGAAGTTATGACTGACAACAGCGACGTGGGTGCCTAGTCGCGAGTGAGACGACTGTTTGTTTGATGACAGGAGATATTTCGTCTTGTCCTCGTTCACTGCCAGACCCATTTGCTTTGCTTCCTTGTCCAGCCTGGGGAAAGCAGAACTAACGGCGTAGGTGTTGACGCCGATGCTATCAATATCATCGGCATGCGTCAGCAGCTGTACACTCTTATAAAAGATTGTACCTGCTCGATTAAGTTCTGCAGCTCGAATTATTATCTCCAGCAGCAGATTGAAGAAGTCGCACGATAGGGAGTCGGCTTTTCTGAAACCTCGTTCGGTATCGAACGGCTCAGAGAGGTCTTCCCGATCCTGACGGAGCTTTGGGTGTTGCTCAACGTCAGTTTACACAGCCGTATTAGTTTTGCGGGGATACCAAATTCAGACATCGCGGCATAAAGGCAGCTCCTTTAAGTGCTGTCGAAAGCAGCTTTGAAATCGACGAATAGGTGGTGTGTGTCGATTCTCTTTTCACGGGTCTTATCCAAAATTAAGCGCATGGTGAATATCTGGTTGGTCCAATCAGTTTGTTGACGGTGGGCTTTACTCTTCCACACAATACGCTCGATAGAACTTTATAGGCGATGTTGAGGAAGCTTATCCTACGGTAGTTGGCCTAGATTGTGGGGTCTCCTTTTTTGTGGATTGGGCAGAGCACACTGAAATTCGAATCGATGGGCATGCTTTCGTCCGACCATATTTTACAGAGAAGCTGATGTATGCTCCTTATCAGTTCTTCACCGCCATGTTTGAATAGCTCGACCGGCAATCCATCTGCCCCGCCGCTTTGTTGTTCCTTAGACGGGTTATTGCTGCCGAATTTTTTCGTAGAATTTTTGAGCATTACCTCTGTCGGTCAGCATTTCAAGCTCTTCATACTCACGCATTTCGGCCTTTATTTTCTCTCTACTGCGACATGACACTCCTCATCTAATCTTGAAAATTTACTTCTGCGAATATGAAAAATAATATTTCGAATTCTCTTATAGTTGGCATGCTGAATCGGATAGTTTTTATAGAGAAGAAATTTCATTTGAAAGCATTACTTAGCATAATCCTAGCCAAATAGAAAACGTTCAATACAATTTATATAGCATCGTCTATGTACTCAGTGCTGAAGTTGTTGAATAAATGAAAGAGGTGAGTTATATAAAAAGGCCTATATGGCTAGTATCTTGGAAGACGTTAGGTCGAAATTTCTGTACAGTTAGTGGGTGAAAAAGTCAATGTTTACGGGTTTCGGGCCTCTTTAAAAAGCTGATTATTATACTCAATGAAGCCGTTTATTATGAAAATATATAAAGATTTTATATACTATTTCTTGTTGGTGAAGCTGATATTGTAGTTTTGACGTTACTTTACCCCAATCCCAAGGAACTCGTTAATTGCTTTGACCCCTTGCCTAGGTAGCTTATTCGTATTATTCGTATTGTTATACCCTGAACAGGGTATATTAAGTTTGTCACGATGTTTGTAACACCCAGAAGGAAGCGTCGGAGACCCTATAAAGTATATATATAAATGATCAGTATGTTGAGCTGAGTCGATTTAGCCATGTCCGTCTGTCTGTCCGTCTGTCTGTATATATACGAACTAGTCCCTCAGTTTTTAAGATATCCTTTTGAAATTTTGCATACGTCATTTTCTCTTCAAGAAGCTGCTCATTTGTCGGAACGGCCGATATCGGACCACTATAACATATAGCTGCCATATAAACTGAACGAACGGAATCAAGTTGTCATATGGAAAACTTTCGCATTTGACAATGTATCTTCACCAAATTTGGTATAGATTATTTTCTAGGGCAAAAATGTAATATCCGAAAAAATTGTTCAGATCGGTTAACTGTAGCATATAGCCACCATACAAACTGAGCGATCGGAATCAAGTTCTTGTATGGACAACTTTCACATTTGACAACATATATTCACGAAATTTGGTATATATTATTTTCTAAGGCAACAATGTAATCTCCGAAGAAATTGTTCAGATCGGATAACTATAGCATATAGCTGCCATACAAACTGAACGATCGGAATCAAGTTCTTGTATGGAAAACTTTCCCATTTAACAAGATATATTCACGAAATTTGGTATATATTATTTTCTAAGGCAACAATGTAATCTCCGAAGAAATTGTTCTGATCGGTTAACTATAACATCTAGCTGCCATACAAACTGAACGATCGGAATCAAGTTCTTGTATGGACAACTTTTACATTTGACAAGATATATTCACGAAATTTGGTATAGATTATTTTTTAAGGTAACAATGTAATCTCTAAAAAACTTGTTCAGAACGGGTTACTATAGCATATAGCTTCCATACAAACTGGACACATAGTTACTAACAGAAATGCACCTGTGAAGGGTATTTAGCTTCGGTGCAACCGAAGTTAACGTTTTTTCTTGTTATAGTATTAATGTTGTCGCCAAATTGACTTTCATCAAATGCTCTCATAACCTTAAATCATTTTATAATCAATATTCTTTAGGCTTAATATTTAGGATAAAATATTCTATATTTTAAACTTTTATTCACATAAAATATTTATACAGAAGGCCTAACGGAACACTGTAATCTATTGCATATCCTTGTATATCCAACTATTTGCCCTTCAATTTCCGTTCATAATCCTGCCACTCTGCGCTATTTCGAATTTGATGTCTCACTTTTCCAAGCGCAAAGTACATTAAATTATGGCTCATGATATTTGCAACTGAAACTTTGAAAAATATGAAAAAATGCTTTTGAGAAGAACGAAATTTTTCGTGGAAGCAACAAAATTGAATCCTCCAGTTCCACACAACCCACCTAATCCTAAGCAATTCACGCAGCTGAACGTTCGTGCGATGGCATCTGTCCGGCATTTTGCTAGTTTACATTGAAGGATATGCGGAAAGGATGCGATGAAATGTTGCAGTGATAATTTAATGCTCCAATAAAATCAATGAAGCGGCAAAATGTGAGTGTGCCAAAACAAAAACAAACAGTAGAATGCAAAAAATATTGAAACGAAGCTGTGTGCGAAAGCTGTAGACATGAGTGAAAAAATGAAAGCTTCCATGCGTTGGTGTGACAGTATGCAAAAACTAAAATAGAGTTATCACATAAACGAGAGAGGTGACGTGCAAAGAGAAGGACAAACCAATATGTAAATAAAGAAGGAAAGTTTGTGGCCGATTGAGTGCAGTGGGGATTGTTGTGGTGAAGAAATACGAAGATGTGCCATTTTAAGGCAAATCCATCGTTGATGCGAGGGCAGCGGGAGCTTTCAAGTGTGGGTTAAAAGGTTCTGTCGTAAATTTGTATTGAGTGGCTAGGGATTATTGGGGACGGAAAATAGATTTCAGTCATTACACTTAATGATGTGTAAATGTGTGTTTATATGAATGACCAAAACCCACTAGTATGTGACCTTTGGTTAAAAAACTGATGCGGAAGTATATTTAAGCATTCGATTTGAAGTATTATTTTGATGTCTATATTTCAGTTAAATTCAACAAATTTGACCGGACTGAGAAAAAAAAGCACATTTCTAAGTCTTTTTATACACATCTTTATTATAGTCCTTAAAATAGGCTTCTTTTAAGCTAATACAAGCAAACAAGCCAATGGTTAATCCAATTTTCCATACACTTGTTATAAGCCTCGTTTGGGATGACGTTCAGTGCCTGTAGCGAGAGTTTGCGGTATTGAATCATATTTCGAGCTTATTTCGCTATATTATTGACGTTTGGACGTCACATTCATAAACCAGGGTATCACGAATGTAGGGTTCTCAGGTATGTTGTCAAACGTCTCAAGCGCGATCTCTACTCGATGTGGTTTTTACGAAAGATTAAGTTCTTTTGGAGAAAGTCTGACATTGTTATGATCGAAGACTTCACGACTTTCACTGAAAACTTTATGTCGACCAAATACTTGAGTTTGTAATGATGTTCTTCAAATACTTCACTTCGTAAACGAACAACTGCCAAACCAAACCAATTGATATATGGCGATGAAACTTCATACCAGCATAAAAACGTTATATCATTATTGGAAATTTGATAAATGTTCAAAAATGCATTAAGAATTTAACACTGTACACACGACCTTGAATCTAGTTGTTATCGGGATATCGTTTGCCCAGGAGGCAACAAAGATTATGAGTTAGCAGTACCGAGCTCCGACAGGATCGGGAAGGATCTCTCCGAGCCGTTCTATACCACACAAGGTTGCAGACAATGCGACTTCTTCAATGTATTCCTGGAGAGAATAATTCGAGCTGTAAAGCTGAACGCAGAATAACTCTTGCTCTTGTTCCTCAAACTGTACAAGTTATTCATCATCCCCGTCCTTCTATATGGTGCACAGGTATGGTCGATGACAACATCTGATGAGTTTTCAGCAGAAAGGTTCTGCGGAAGATTTATTGTCCTTTGCGTGTTGACAAAGTCAAATGTCACAGTCGATGCTGTACGAGATGTACGATAACATTTACGAATTTATGAATTGAGATACGACGGCTACGCTGGCTAGGTCATGCCGTCCGAATGGGGGAAGCCGAGGAAGACCTCTACTCCGTAGGAAAGACCTGACTACACTTGAAATCTTCGATTGGCGCCAAACAGTGAAAAAGAAGAACGTCTGGTGCGGTGTTGCAAACTCGGCTATAATCACGTAAATAGTGTTTACGCCAATAAATAAGAGTTGGTAGACCAATTCTGGACTGATAACTGCAACACAGAAAATTAAATTGTTTCCAAGTCTACGAATTCAGTATCTTTCATGCAAAGGATTTAAAGAGGAATTAAGATGGTCTAACATTAATTGATAATTGTTGAAAAGTTGGTCGTTTGGGCTGAACTCTATGGCAAAATGAAATAAAATAATTTAATTGGGTATGGACGGGATTTAAGTCTGTAATATTGTCTATATATACTTTTTCTGGACCTATTTAATAAGTCGTTCTTTAGTTTTATCATACTTAGGCCATCTCGCTTCGTTATCTTGCGTTGGACTATAGATTCATACCCGTTCTTGAGCGTTCCTAGCTACCATAGATACATCTTTGATTCAGATTCGTCGAAAGAGGTTCCCAGCTTAATCAATTCGTCAGCTTTTTCGTTGCCGAAAATGCTCTTATTCTCGGGATAACAGATAATGGAGAAGTGAAATTAATCTTTAAGGAATTTATTTAGCGTATCAGTCGGACGTGACTTCATAGCCCCGGTAACCGCTGCACAGGCTGTGCTCTTGCGTTATACGAATTGCACTATAGTACTGCTTTCTACCGACTCCGGTTAGGTTTAGAAAGCTTTCATTCTTGTCAGCGTATCAGCTTTCTCATAGAAATATTTGTTCTTTCACCTTATATAAAAATTTTCGAACTTAAAAATAGTAAAAAAGACAAAATAACAACAAGAAAAACTGTATAGTCAGGTTCGAAGAAAATAGTGAGAAACACGATAAATAATAATAAATAAATTCAACAAATCACACACATATCAATCATATTATTGCGCAAACAAAGACAAAAACACAGAATTCAACAAAGAATCTTTTTCATAAAAAGCTGAAATCAATTGACAGTGAAATGGCAAATAGAGAAATCCGTCTGATTTATCAAGTGTTTGTTGATTGCTGTCAGACACTCAATCATCGCTGACGGTCAATACTGCTATTGACCATTTTTTGCCATAAGAATATTGTGGTTGTGTCAAAAATATACGAATATGTAAACATGTATGTATAATAAAGTGTGAAAATGAAGCAGCTATGCAAATAGCAATCGTCTGTAGTGTTTGCATGAAATTAATGATTGAAGTGTGGCGGATAAAAAGTGGCCTGGAAAAAACTGAGACGGAAATCATAAAATAAATAAATATTTTTAAATGTGATTTTAAGTTTTTTATATGAAATAAACAAATTTATGAATTTTGTATGAAATGATAACACGACTCTGGTTTAAAAAAGAGAAAATATTAAAATTCAGGAAGAGAAATGTAGTTTAACCGTATGTTATATAGTATATCCGATTTTCCGCTAAAATGCGCAATAGTTATCAAAAACTTAAGGTTCAGATAGTGAAGATAGTAGTAACCGGATCACTACGGTATTTGTCAGGGCAAATTGCAGAGCCAATGAGCTTTCAAGAAGATCTCCGTTGTCTTTAAAGTTTTTCTAGCCTAAAGCAGAAAGCAAAAGATCCACTGAACTACTTACCTTCAGCAACGTTCATCTTGTCACAATCTTAGGAGTTCTTATTAGACATTGTTCAAATAGATAAAGTTGTATAGAGTAAGGTGAGGTAGAAATGTTCAGTTGCTTTTTCCTCTTTTACCCAGCTTTGGCAAGACTGAAGTAGAAAAGTCTCAGTAGTGCTCGAAAGAGATGGTTGAAACTGATATTAGCTGTCTCAATAAATTTGTGATATGCTCAAAGGGTATTATGGAATTATGGGTATTTTTGTGATCATGCTGGGATAATTGGGAATTTAATTTCCCAATGAATCCTACATTCAACTTTTCCACACTCTATGCTCTAGACTGCTTCGGCAGATGAGTCGTGAGAGAGAGAGAAATTATTATTCAGTTCCTGATCATATCTTCATTCCTCTTGTATTTGTGAATATTGAGATTAATTGTTAAAGAAATGCGATTGTCTTCGCGTTTTCTAACTAAGATTGAGATGGATAGAGAAGGAGATAGATAGACATATGTACATGTATAAAGTTCCTCTTTAATTATTCTCGTATAGAATTTGTGAGACTTATTTAGATAACTTCGGGCATTGTTGTGATATTGCTATATACTTAAATCATTTCTCACATTCTAGTTCAGAAAAATGAACTCAAAATTCTTCACATGAGCTCTAAAGTACTTGTGGTATAAGAAGTAAAAGGTACACATCTCTTTTCTATACCTAGTATTATACTTACAGGTTCCAGCTTCCTATCATTAGAAGTAGTTTCGTTGTACTACTCTTTCTTCAAGAAACAAAGCCCCTATTTCTGCCATGAGAATGCTTCACACAGCAGTCTGACATGAAACTTTTAAATTTACATCTTTTTTGTCTACTAATAGTACCGTGGAAGGAGAAAGCAAACATATTGCCATAGGAAAGTATAAAACTACAAATTTCTTTATGAATGATACTGAAATTACCACTGACCCAAAATACATAGAAAAGCAAAGAACTAAGCAAAACATATCAATTAATTCACCTTAATTGGCACTTTTGAAAAATACGTTAGTCATTCGTTTTCACATTGCAGCGCACAATACTTCCTACATAAAGAAGGAACTACGCGGCGTATGCGGAATTCTCAAGCAAAAGTGACCTACTAAAGAGTGAAGAAAAAAAACGTCAGTCATCACATACATACATATACGTAAATATATATATGTAAATGCATATGTTTATATACATAAAACTACATACATGTGTGTGTGTTTCAATTTAAAACGCGTCTTCAATTTGTCGTAGGAAAATTTATTAACTTGTATGCCAGCAACTGGCTAAGCGCGTCAGTAAAGCGAAAATCAATACGTCAATATGCAATCTATATAGATGGATATCTGCTACGATATATGTAAGTGAGCCAACCAATGAACTGCATATGATGGTGCATTGCACTTACTTTGAAGCATAAGTATGAGTGCATGTGTGTTGATTGCTTCGATAACGTCATGTCTTTTCTTACATATTGTTACACTACCAAATGTGCTTAAAGGCAAAACGTCACTACTACGGTCGCTCTAAGGTTGAGTTCAGCGACAGTGGCTGAGTCACCCAAGTAGTTGAGGAGAAGAGTTAGTTGTTGGTTAGGCCATCAAAGGACACTGACACAAATATCAAGTGCAAAATAAATGAAGTATATATTTGTATGTATGGCTATGTGTAGGTGAAAATGTGGTGGTAGAAAATTAAATTATACTTGTAAGCGTCACCATACTCATTTGGGTACAAGCACTTATGAACTTTATATGGAGACATCCATACATATGTTCATTGAAATACCACACAGGTACAGATATGAGTTTATTTATATTTTAAGGTGGCCCAAAAACCTTGTAAAATTACCTTTTACCCATTTGAACTTTGACCTTGAAAAACTTAAAACGACTTGACTTAGCAAAAAATCATTTCGGACCTCTTTTGTAGTTTGTTGAATTCCTTACAAGAATAAGTTTTCATTTTCACTAAGCAATATTTTGTTCAAACGCTTTAAGCATCCAAGCAAAATAAAAAAATATTTATATAAGAAATCGGGATTCTCAACGCCCCACAATTGGTTAATATTAGTATTAAGAGCTCAAATTCTATCAAAATTTTTTATTCTGCATTTCTGAAGATATTTTCACAGTATGTGAGAAGAAAAAACTGAAATAACTTAAAACGAAATTTGAAAACACAAAAAAAAAAAATAAAAATTAATTAAATTTTTATTTTAGTCCCCCCTTATAAATACATACTCGTATGTATGTATGTGTGCATGTATTTCTTTGTGTCCTTTATATCCACGGTATTCCCAATTGCGTTTATCGACTTTTGCATTTATTCACAATTTTGTTGACTGTGGCAAGTGTTGTTGCATAATTTATTGCATTTAAATTGAGTAAAACCTTTACCATTGATTAAAGTGCAAAGTCAGCTCTAATAATGTAAATTACAAAGGTACTTATATTACTCCTTCTGTGTAAAATTGTTTAAGCAGAATTGTGTAGATTATTAAATATTTGCATATATATTTCAGTATAGTTGATGTTCATTTGATAGCCAATTATGGCTGTAATATGTGGTATTATTTTCAATAGTAATTTGGATAAAGAGTCATAAGGTCAGGTAATTGTGCACAAGTTTAGCCGGTTAGGGTTATAAACAGGTATAAGTCAATACGTCAGAGCTTAAATTCTTTGATTCTTTATAAAATATATATAAGTACTAAAATAGAATAATAGCATGATAGTTACTATATTTAGAATTTATAAGTGTCAAATTAGGGAATATAAAAATGTGGATGTAACCGAACCGTTTATATTCTCGTCATTTTATATTATACTAGCTGACCCCGCAGCCGTTGTTCTGCGTGAAATTATGTGTTTTGAAATGAAAAGAAAGTTAAATTTATCATTTCATATCAATGTAACGCAGCTTGATAAACAACATTTTTTGGTTTCTGTTCCGGTGTACGAAAAAGATGGTTTTCCTACTCGTGAGTACACCACGTATATCTGGCCGTGTGAAAAACATAGCATTTCCAAATTTATGCCACACACTATGCGACTATCTTTATGTCCTGTTGATTGTCATATTGTCATCTCAAATGCAATTTTCACTGGAAACGGAATACGCTTGAACTGAAATGGCAAATCGTTAGAACTCAAAGGAATTCGTAGAACCAAGCATTCTGCCGCCTTATATTCGATTGCAAAACATAATACCGACAGATCCAACTTTGAGACGCAAATGATGAAGTGGCACACCAAGCCTCTCCAAAGAATTTAGAAATTCCACTGGATAATTCACGGCGT
This sequence comes from Bactrocera correcta, assembly GCA_027475135.1. Taxonomy (NCBI): domain Eukaryota; kingdom Metazoa; phylum Arthropoda; class Insecta; order Diptera; family Tephritidae; genus Bactrocera; species Bactrocera correcta. The sequence goes on from CM050326.1 coordinate 49,175,610, forward strand.
TGTCGTCATTGTCAAGACCATCGATCGATTTTTATGAGCGCAAGTCTCCCGGAATTTGACTTTGAATCTTCAAGTTTAAGTCAACAACATCGGCATTTTTGGTAGCTAACATTGCCCTTGCGCTTAAGGAATCGTAGTTACGATAATTTGACCAATGTCCGAACATTCGTTATTAGTTCATCCTTCAGGAATTGGTAAACGGCGGATGGAATTGTTATCAAAATACCGAAACTATCAACCGGGAAACGACCCATTTCCAATTTTTTATAAAGTAAAGAGTCTTCAGCAATGTCATTTTTGTTCGTATCCCACAATTGACGCGGATTTGAAGGCTGATTTGTCAAAATGATTTTCGCGAAAAGTGCGAAGTTCGCGAACTTCATTTTAATTCCAGTGATTAACATGTTCCAGCTGGCTTACTTCACCAAAACTTGCACACCGCAATGAATCAAATGAATTTGAACCGCGTACATTAATCAATAGCAACCGAAGTTAGAAACAATCGTCGTTTTTCGGGTGGTTGTGTAAACTCGTTCGAAGGCATTATCTGGATGTTCAACTACTGGTTGGCCTTGCTTTCTGCCTAACTATTTCTTCGACGATACATTCCATGTATAACATCAAGGTATTTCCAAAAGTTAGTTTAGTAATGTTCAAAAAAAAATTCGTAAATGTTAATTTTGTTGCTGGCGGTGTTTCCACCGACAGTACTCTAGTCTCTGGGTTTAAATACACTCTTTGGTCATTCTCCAAATTAACTGCGAGACGCTCAACAGTGAGAACACGTTCACGAATTGCAAAAATAAATATCCTACAAAGCGCTTTATTACAGTTCACGTATCGACCGTATCGTTCAAGACCAATAACCGCCATGTTGCGTCCTTTGGTGACATAATTACAAACGTATTTTATCGATTACACCAAATTGCAATATTCAACATCGATATGAGTTTTGAATGTGAATTTGACAATAGTCCATGTATTATCAACTCCGATATTTTCTCTTCTAAATTGAATGCGGAATGTTCTGCCACTGTCGTCTGTTGACCGACGCCGATAGAGTTGATATCCATCATTTCCAGTTTGTGTTTCCGAACGAAAAGCACTTTTATAGTGTTTGGTGCATTTATTGTCAGACATACAAACCGAAGTAGGATTGTGGTGTCCGCAAGGCCCATGAACCATCTCGGTTTTCGCCACTTCGTATAATACTGGATCTTTCTCTGCATCAGGAATTTCCGTCGAAATGATTTCATCAATTTGATCTGGTGTAACCACCATCCATAGAAAAATGTGTGCGTATGGCAAACCTCTCTTTTGTCACTCAACAGAGTATATCTAGCATCTAATAGCACCACATATACGTTGCTTCAAGATAAAGATCCTGGGAGTACTTCTTGCCTTAGGCTGCCATACGTTGATGGCAAAAAGAACGCCGGCCGATATTAGGGCGACCTCTTCGTGGCTTCGTAACAAATTTCAATCTGCATTTGATCTCTTTGTGTGAAACACATGTAAAGTTTTCAGTGAATAATTTTCAACAATTTTCCTTTTGAATAGCCGGAATAAAAAAGCAAGCGACCGAAATTGAATTATTCAAATAATTTACAAATCAAAATATTGATAAACAAAACAAACAAAAATTAAAAAAAAAAATTGTATGGAAAAAATTACTTTTCGGAAGTATCCAATTTTCCGACTTTTCCTCATAAAAAGTATAAGGTATTTTCATTTCTAAACCTTCCTCGATCCACAACGAAGAATCTTTCAAAATTTCATAAAGATTGCTGCAGCTGTTCTCTTAGCGTTACTAACAAACAAACATTGATTCGTTTGTATAGGAAAAAGAAAAGGGCTGTTTTTAGGGGTTTTCCGGCAATTATTCGAATTCGTAAAAACCATCCTTAAACCTCAACGAACATTAAAAAAAAAAATAGCAAAATTTGTCCAGGCGTTTTTGAGTTATGCGCTTAGCAACACATTTTACGACTAATTTTTATATATAAGATTATATCAAAGCAGGCAAAAATGGTGAATAAAGTATTATTCCCGTGGCCGACATTGTGCGGGACAATTGTTAACTCACTGGGACTATAATACACTCACTCTATTGCCTCCTCTCTGAACCATCCCGTGCTTCTAATGAAGTTCTTCAGCAAAAAAGGTTTATCTCGGAAACGTTGTCGCGAATGTGTGGCCTACTTTTTAAGCAAGTCAGGGATTAACTCCACCGATTTTCAACTAAATATGTTAGATAAACCAAGAATATCTATATATCTCTATACTCTGAAAGCCATTGTAGGTTTATCGTGAAATATCACTTTAGTTCCACTAATAGCTCAAGGAATTTTATATAAATATATTACTTGTTGTTAGCACACTCATTGTCAGCACAAGAAAGCTTTCATTAATGGCAGTGATCTTCGCTTGGAAAGCACAGCAGTTGTATAGCGGACGGAAAGCGATTTTGGCCAGTCTATTATCTAGTTTGGAATTATTGGTGGGGATGCTTATTTCTATGTATACCTCGCCTCTTTTGAATCCTACTCTTTCACCGCCTTCACTTTCATTATTCGTTTTATAACTTTATTTTGCATTGTATCCGAAATATTTATATTAAAATTAGGTAACAATTAACTCAAATGAGATATACGAGCATAGTATGTATGTATATGAAGTTTGAAAATATGACATACGATATATGAGGATCAGGGGTAGAATTGACCCCATTTTATTAATATTTGTTATAACGACATATTATTACCCGAAGCTATATCCAGATACCTCACTTTCTGACCATTATAGCATACTATATAAGGTAGAAAGTGAACTAAATGTTTGAAATTCCTATAATTTGGTATATGGGTAATATGATTAGTATTCATCCGATTTAATATAGTTTAGGCGTAATGGTACAGTCTTATTAAAATAATTCTCATATTAAACGGTACATGCGGTATAAGTTAATTAACCGGAAGTTCGAAAGTATTAGGTATATGGAGGCCGCAAGAACATATTACTATCGAGAAAACCTTATCTATGAATTTTAATAATACATTTGACAGATCGAGCGATATCTTTGCTAAAAGTCAGTCATAGGTGCTGGGATCCACGTATTTGATACCTTGGGAGCTTGGAAAGTCATAGCCCGAAGCTTAGGACGTGAGTTGGCATATCTTAAATGCAATATTTGTTCAAAGTTTTATTCCAATAAATTCATCGTTAATTTATGTACTGTAATGTAAAAATTTCAAGCGAAATTTAAAAATGTGTTATCCCGTATTCGGATGTTGCTCGAAATTGCCCGTTTTCACACTGTTTCATAAGAATACAAAGGTAATATTTTTCACCAAATTTGATTGATATTTATCGAGCAGTTCCTGTAATATGAAATTTCATCAAACGGTGTGTAGTGCCATGCCTATTGTTCGCTTTTTAAACTGTGTGAAAAGGGTGCGTATTTCGTCCATCTCGGGTGTGAAATTCAATATGTCTGACGTATTTATTTACCAAGCTATCGTGGGTGTAGTTCTAATTCGATTTTTTTTTCATTTTTATACACTATGAAGGGATGTTAGAAAGACTTGTACTCAGTTAGCGGTTTGTGAGACATGTAGATTGAACCTATTCGAGTCGGCGCCACTCCCAAATATCAATTATTTTAAAACGAGGAGACACTCATCAGGAATTCGAACCGTCCATTCATATCTAACTACGTTTAGAAATAACCGTTAGTTGAACAAAATTACTGTGATATGCAGCAGTAAATTGCGAAATTACAAAAAATTAATACACACAAATATTGAACGCTAGAGAAAGACGAGATAATTTATTCGGATTAAGTAACACATTAAGATATGAATATCCTGTTGCACAGTGTAACTTGTTGGACTTCGCAATTGATTTTAATTAACCCAATTGAATATCAAAACCAATTCAAAACGTACAAAACCAAATATTTCAATTTCCTTAAATGCAAACTTAATTATAACACTTCAGCAATACATACAAACTTTGAAAACTTCATTAAAATTTTACCACACTACCCACTTGTGTTATTTAAGGTCGAGGTCGTAAGCTTTCTGTCAATTAATTCATAGATTTTGACTCAATCGAAAAGACAATTATGGCGGCAAGACAGAAAGTGACATTACCACAGACTTAACGAGTATATGAAATAAAAATATGGGCAAGAAACAGAGTTAGAGATAAAGAGGGTGGGAGTGAGAGCAGCATAAAAACACTTGTCTGCCCACAGAATTAAGTCGCACTTACAGCGGCTTAAATATAAATCCCGCACACTTAAAACATATTGTCACAAAACGTCACTGCGGCATTGGAGACGATAACTTTTTACGGGCACAAGCGTTTTTAGCATTCGTAGAAGACTTGAAACGCAATGGTGGAGAAATGAAATCAAACCACTTAGTAAGAGCTTAATGGCCAATAAAGCGATTTAGCAGACACAAAGCACGCACAAATGCAAATAATAAGGAGGGGACTTTGAGGGGACCAATGTGAAGATCTGTTGCTAACTTAGCAAACAAGTGAAGAGGGGGAGGAAGTTGGGCTCTACATGTGTATGACTACAGCGAGGTTTATCACTACATACGAGTATATACATATATTTATATGCGCTCCAAAGCTTAAAGATTTAAGTATGTGCGTTACCTTGCGTCGTGTCGAAAATTAATATGAAGTATACGCCATGGCGAAAGCTTAGTGTATAGTGTGTACATATTTTTTGGCGGGCAAGTTTCACGTACACGCATATAAGCCACACTATTTAGCCAATATTA